>ML103914.1:232446-332899 GCA_003697995.1 Taxidea taxus jeffersonii
TTTCTTTCTTTCTTTCTTTCTTTCTTTCTTTCTTTCTTTCTTTCTTTTTCTTTCTTTCTTTCTTTTTTTTTCCGGGGCAGAGATCCCCAGGATTGAACGTGCAATGTATTCCCAATGCTCTTACCAGAACTTAATAAAGAGGAACTATTACCTTCCTACTCCCTGATATGATTGCTCTCTGTATGAAGTCTCAAATTGTATTAGATTTTGTTGCTGTATAATATTAGATTGTAATGCCTCTTGTGCTTTCCGTGTTCACACATACCTTACTTCAAATGTAGGATTTTCAGGAACACTAGTTTTCAGTTAATTCATTTTAGGTGTGTGTGTGCATCTCTGTGTGTTCCTTTATGTTGTTAAACGTTAAAGTGGGGGCACCTGGGTGGCTCAGTGGGTTAAGCCTCTGCCTTCAGATCGGTCGTGATCTCAGGGTCTTGGGATGGAGCCCCGCATTGGGCTCCCTGCTTGGCAGGGAGCCTGCTTCACCCTCTCTCTCTGCCTGCTTGTGATCTCTCTCTCTCTGTCAAATAAATAAAAAATCTAAAAAAAAAAAAAAGTTAAAGTGACTTTATTTTATATATTATATATAAATGTTTCTAAGAAGTAGAAGTCTTCTCATGCCCTCAGGTGTTCTTTCCAAAATAAAGATGGTAATGATTAGCCTGACCATATCTCATTATGGGATGACAAAGTCCTATTAAGTGCATGTTAATTTATCTTACTTGCTCTTTCTCCCTTTTAACTTCAATCTCTTTTGCTTAAACCTATACATTTATGAATATATACACTCTGATAAAAGTATTACACCCAATCCTGTTATTTCCTCAGATCCACCCCAACTATTTTTTTCTTTTTTTAATATTTAAAGTTCTTAGAACAATAACATTCGCTGGCTTATATTACCCATAAATGTATCCAAGTAAAAAATGTATGGTCTATTATCATACAGATTTTAGGCTAATACTGAGAAAACAAATACAACTAAGATAAATCTCTACCCTCAGTGAAATTACAAATAAATAAAAAAAAACATTAATACTATAGGGTAACTTTTTGAGATATTATCTCCTGCCCCCCAGCTCTTAGAAGAAGTCTCCATATTGGGATGCCTGGGTGGCTCAGTGGGTTAAGCCACTGCCTTCGGCTCGGGTCAAGATCCCAGCATCCTGGGATGGAGTCCCGCATCCGGCTCTCTGCTCGGCAGGGAGCCTGCTTCTCCCCTCCCCTCTCTGCCTGCCTCTCTGCCTACTTGTGTGATCTCTGTCTATCAAATAAATAAATAAAATCTTTAAAAAAAAAGAACTCTCCATATTATTTCTCTATGATACATATCAAAGTATCACAATCAGCAGTCTTAAAAAAAATATATTGTCTCACTGTTTCTATAGATCAGATATCTGGATTCAGTGTAACTAGGTTTTCTAGTCAGAATTTCACAATACTAAAATCAATGTCACCCAAGTTGTATTCTCATCTGGAGCTCAGGATCCTCTTCCAAGTTCATTAGCTATTTTTAGAATTTATTTCCTTGAAATTTATTGATAGCTGTCAGTTGAAAGTCCCTCTCATATCTCAGAGACCACCTAGAGTTGCCTGTCACATGGCCCTCTCCAAAATATGGCCATTTGCTCACTTAAGGTCAGCAGAAATCATTTGTTGTAGCTTTAAATTGCTCTGATTTTCCCTGTCTTGGACCTTTAGGCCCTCTTTGAAAAAGTCTCATCTTACTAAATCAGGCCAACTGACACTCAAGGAGAGTTACCAAGAAGAAGTCATAGTGCCATTTTAGAATTCTACTGGCAACATCTTCATCCTAATAAAGTTATTAAAGTCTTTATTTTTTGTTTTGTTTTTTTTTCCTTTCTCCAAGAGATTGTTAATAAACTTAACGTTTGAGAAACAGAGGAATAATTGGCAAACATCTACAATTTAATCCCTATCCAGAATCCTAGTACAAGTGGAATTCAAAAGGTCCTGGAAGGCAAAAATGCTAAAGTTTAGAAGTGATGGAAATGCGTCAACCTGAAGGGGAAAAAAAAATCACATTTTTAGGTGACTTTCTTGAGCAAGAGAGAGAGGATGGCTACATAGTGTCACTAATTATAGAGAAATTGTCCATAGAAGCTATCACCGAATAGCTTGAATGAACTGTTAAGGGACACTGGATTTTAGGCTTCAGGCTTCTGGCCTCAGCTAAGGTATTCCAAACTTGACAGAGACCAGAAGGATCTCTCAGTGAAAATTATCAGCAGTGATGACTGTCAATTAAGGACATTATCTATCATTGAGTGTATTTGATCTCATGGGGATCTTTCCTGGTTTCAAGGAGAAAGTTCCTTTTTAACAGTCCTAAAATTGGCTTTTCCCCTGAACAGGAAGTTGAGGCCTTAGAACAGATGATCTGGCTTAAAGACCAAATTTAAAGAATTTTAAAAAATGAAACACTTATTATTGCTACATATAATACATAAAATTCAACCTCATCATTTGTGAAAACCAAAACATGATAATGCCGTGTGATAATGGCTATAATAGTTATATGTATACAATACCTGTGAATACAGAAAGGTCTGTCTAAGTAAAAATAGAGCTGGAACATATACCCCAAAAGAAATAACAAATCTTAGTTTTAAAAGTAAAGAGAAAATAAAGGATAGGTAGAAGGAATCGTAGTGGAAGTGGAAGTAATGAGGTGGGGAAAGGGAAGTGTTAACAATCCAATTTCTTTATATTTATAGATATAGACATAAGGGTTCAAAAAGATGCAATAAGAGGATCATATGGCCAATTAAGAAACTAGAATCAGCATTCCACATTTAAGAATATGGTTTAGAATTTTTATTAAATTATTATTAATTATTAATTAATTATTAAGTTTTTAAATTATTATTAATTAAGAATTTAAGTTTTCAGGAAATGCTTGGCCTGGAGATAACAAATTCTATAAACAGATGTTCTATTTAACCACTTTCTTTTTTAAAGATTTTGAAAGGTTTAAGTGTTGAAGTTTTCCAAGTACTTCTTATTAATATGTACCAGTGGGAGATATTGTCTTATCAATGAACATGTTAATTGGGCTTAGTTGACAGTTTGGAGAGAAAGTTATATAATAGGGGTCACAAACTCAAAAGCCTGCAGGGGCCATGCTGTTAATATAAATGAGAGAAACAGCCCAAATCCAAGTATAACACAAAAGAGGCTTGAAGAGCCTGTGTCAATTGGGGACCACCTAACCTTTCAAAAGGGGCAGCTACTATTCAATGCTCAACAATTATGACCATACGAGAAGGTAGAATTAACAGTCCCAAAGTTTCTAATTGTTTCTGAGAAAAGCTGTAAATCAAGATTTAGGTTTTGGTAATGGCTGTTAATGTTTTCTAGCAAACATCAAGCAAAGCACCTAAAGCCTATATACGAGTTGGAGCCAATAGTTCATAAACTATTGCTTATAGGTAATGTTTACAGACTTTAAAAATGTGTCCAGTGCTACACCTGCTAAGAAAAAAAAATTAAAACTTATTATATCATTCATTGCAACTCAAGTTTTCGATACCAACTTGTCAATGGATCACATTGCAATTCTGTCAGATAAGTGACAGTAAAATCTATTTAATATCAGATAAAATCTAAACACAGTGTCTGTTGAAGTGTCTCATAGGTGCTATCTCTGCCCCTGAAAAGAAAAGGATTGGGATATTGGATAAACAAAAATGCGTATATGCTTTCCATTCCCTGTGTGTGTGTGTGTGTGTGTGTGCATGTGTGTGTATCCGCCTGCATGCCCGCATATTGTCTTCAATTTTCAGTTCTCTTAGGAAAAAAAAAATTAAACCTCTATTTATACACAAAAAATTAAGTGCATATTAGTCTTATCTCTTACTATGTCCGTGGATACTATAAAGACAAAGCAAATAATCTGTGCTTTTAACTGTAGGCCATTTTAGCAGCCAGAGTAAAAGTGAAATTCACCCACCCTCTTGTTTCAAAATCACAGGAGCCTTTGTATGCCTGACAAAACAAAGTTCTTTAAACTTTAGGCATTATTTGTTTCATAGGATTGCAGATCAGAGGAACTACCAGTGTTAACTCAGATTTGTTGAAAATACAAAAAATGTAGGGCTAAATAAATTAAGATCTAGTTGGAAATTTGTAATATTTGGACTGGGAAATCTTAGTTTTCTTTTACAGAAAGTGACTATATATTTTTTAATATATGTAGGACTTTATAGAAAAGTTAAAGAAAAATGATTCCAGGACTTCCAGAATGGACCCTTAAGAGAAAAATATTTGGGAAGTTCCATTCATGTCAAAGATTAGACTCTGGTTTAATCAGCCAGCTTGCCTTCTACAGCTCGCTTACTCTCTCTGCTACCTCAGATAATGTTGAAACCTCACTTAGTTTAACCCTTTCTTCTCTCAGATTGATAGGTAAGAAAGCCATCTATTATTTTTTAAGATTTTATTTATTTATTTATTTGACAGACAGAGATCACAAGTAGGCAGAGAGGCAGGCAGAGAGAGAGGGGGAAGCAGGCTCCCTGCTGAGCAGAGAGCCCGATGTAGGGCTCGATCCCAGGACCCTGAGATCAGGACCTGAGCCAAAGGCAGAGGTTTCAACCACTGAGCCACCCAGGCACCCTGAAAGCCATCTATTTTTAACACACTTTTTAGGTGATATTCATTTAATAAATAATATATAAAGTAGAAGGAATAGTCTGATGATGTATAACTGAATTTGTTAGTGTGCCTTGTTATGGGGGCAGGATGTATATTAAAAATGGTGGCAGAAGTGACACTTTAACGTTAAAAAATCAAAAAGAAACAAAATCACTCCTAGAAATAGTAAATTACTTTATTAGATTATCAGAGTTTCTGAAATCAGTATTTTCCAATACATGGATTCAAATCACTGAAGAGGGGCAAAGGGACACAGGGGAATTTTCCAAGGGAGTTAAGGAATGACTCTAAGGAGGCTAGGTTGCAGAGAAACTCTGAACTCATTTATCTGGCCAGTGCTTTTCTTGTTACCTCCTTGAGAGCTGTGGGACTCCCCATGTGGAAACAGGGGTACTCAGGGCCCCACCCCCACTGTCATGCTGGGAGGGTTACAGATGATAACTCATTTAGCTAGTAACTTGGCTAAATTTCTGGCTTTGAGACTCCTGCCTGTTTTCTCTTGACTCTAGGTAGACAACGTGATAGAAATTGCAGCCCTAAGCAATGAATGTCCTCAGCTATCTTGCATCCATCTTAGGTGGACAGAAGATCCATGCTGTAGCCCACCATGTAAAAATGACTTTGGTCACCATAATCTCAATGGGGACATTTCAATTATCAATTATGCCATAGAAAATGAACCGATAGTACTTTTTTCTTTTTGCCTCAGGCATCGCCGTCCTGTTGGCTTCAGGCATTAACCCTACTGCCTTATCGAGTTTCTGTTTTATTTCTAATAGACTAGGATGTTTATCTTATTTTGGAATATAGTCTTGCCATTTTTCCCTTTTATAAATAATTCATCTATTACTACCATATGCTGAAAGGAAGGGGAAGTTTTTAAACACATTTCAACAGCATCTGACTAAAAGGTTAGCATGCTTTTATGGTAGGTAACTGCAAAAAGTTCATTTCCTTTCTTGATATATTAGAAGGATGCCTTCAAATTTGTGAGGACTATATCAGAAAAATGTGCCTTTATTTTGTTAACTGTAAGATGGTTTCAGGGCAAAATAATCTATAAATAAAAGAAGCTAAACATAGTGTGTAATACTGTGTATAATGCTAAAAATACTAAAATTATCTACAAGTTTGTTTCCACGGTATTAATACTATTAACAGTCACTGGTTAGCCATTTAAAAATTTAAACATGCCCTGTGGCAAACACTGCAGGTTGCATTCTGGTCTTCCTTAATAAAAGAATCTTGATGTAGTTTTGGGTATTAATGTGCTCAGGTAGAAAACTTTTACCTACAGGCATCCTGGCAGGTAGTGGTGACCATGTGACATAATTCTAAGTATGTGATAAAAGCATGAATCTCCCGAGTGAGGAAGATTCTGGGAAGGCATTTTCTCTTTCATGATAAAAGGAAAAAAAGTCATAAACCATCTTTAGCATTTACCATTTTCCCTTTCTATCTAATACAGAATCTCACACCTGTAGTGTAGCTGCCATCTTATAACCATGGGGAGAAACGACAGGCTAAGAATAGAGGAGAAGAAAGATAAAAAGAGACTGGGACCTCGAGCAGCAAATCCAGTCCTGTAACACTGATACCTTAAACTGCACTTCATTATCTACTTTTGGAGGTCCAACTTGCAATAAATGGCACTGGGAGTAGTCCAAGAAAGCGTGACAAATGAGGTTTTAGAGGTGGATGATTCACTACCTGCCTGGTAGTGAGAACCCTATGACTGGTGATAGATAGACCACAGGTAGCCACTGGCACAGTATGGCAGCCCAATTGTTAAAACGTCCCCAGTGATGAATTGTAAAACTATTCCAGCATTTCTTTCTTTGTTTTTGTTGTTGTTGTTTGTTTGTTTTTTGGTTGGTTTGTTTTCAGATTTATTTATTTGAGGGAGAGAGAGAGACAGCATAAGCAGGAGAGAGGGGCAGAGAGAGAGGAAGCAGCAGATTCTCTGCTGAGCAGGGGTCCAACACAGGACTCTCTACCCCAGGACCCCAGGATGACAACCTGAGCTGAAAGCAGATGCTTAACCAACTGAGCCACTCAGGTGCCCCTATTCCTGTTTCTAATGTATAACACATGATATGTTATACGTTAGAAATGTATTAAAGACATACTGGGTATAAGGATAAGGAATTGGATGGCTTTGCTAGGCACACTGGGGCTCTACTGAAAGGAAGTGAAGAACTTAGGGTGGGTGACAGGCAACTTAAAGCCCTCCATGAAATCCAGAGTCCTCTTTGCACACAAGAAAGCTTATCTCCTCTGGTGGGAGGGCAGAGGCCACAGGATGTCAACCATAAAACTGGATAGAAAATATGTTTTTGACTTAGGGGCACCCTCCAAGGGACAATATTTAACATCATGAATAAGATTCCAGAAAATGGTGTTACTAGGGTATCTCATAGATGCATGGAAAAGGTGATGTTAAATTTTGTTAAATAAATTGAAATACCAGAATTGCCATGGCAAAAATAAAGGATGGGATGAAAAATTTGGGGGAATGAGATATCCTTTATAGTGTATGCTATGTGCTGTCAAAGATAAACCAGATTATCATGACTCCCAGGAAGACCCAGAAACCACATTATTTACCCAGGCCATGAGAAGTGTTCTATAGAGGTGCTAGCATGAATTTGAATAGTGATGGGGGAAAAAAAATGTTTAGTGATAGCTCTCCTTTGTAGTCCAAGGCTGGTGATATGAAGGATGACCAATTCTCTTAGTTTTAGCACTCTACACCCCTACAAACCGTTCAGTTCCAGAAAAACCCAAGTTGATATTAGAGATTGTTACAGAACTTAGCTTAAAGATAGTGTGGGGATGATAGAAAACATAGAAGCCAAGTGCAGGGAAGCATTTAACGTCCAGAAGTCAGAGGGAGAGGGTCACGATTATTACAACAACCTATAAGGTCAAAGTGGCAGCCCAAGTATTCTGACCCAAAGAGTTGTGGGTATGTTTAATAAAATATAGCATCCCTTGAGGCAAATATGTGGGTAATACTAAGTAGTAAAAAATCAAGGATGAATGATGGATTGTTGAGGAATGTGGACCCAATACAAAGTTAAGCTTTTATTTCTGATTTCCACAGTTGAGCCATTTGACCACCCTGGAATCCATCAACTGAAGATGTGTTTGGGTATTCAGGAAGAAAGATCCTACAAACACAGCAAATATTCAAGATAACGGTTCCTTCAGTAATTCTCTTAAAGGGATATATCACCACTTACACAGCTTATTGTGCATTGAGTGAAGGGAAATACCCAGACACTGTGAAGACTGATGAACATTGAATCTGAGTGGACATTGTTATCTAGAGACCTGAGGCATTATAATGGCACCTTTAGAATGAGAATACATGGGGCCGGGATAATAAATAGAGTGTTGATCAAAGTCTGGTTTATAATGAATACCTTCATTTTGCAAAGACAGCCAGTTATCACTTTCCTGGCATGCTAATATATAACTGGGACTGACATACTTGGAAGTTAGCACAATCCCTTCACTGGATTCTTAGTCTGTAGGACACAGGCTATCATAATGGGTAAAGTCAAGTGGAAGACTTTGCAATTACTTATATCCAACAAGATAGTAAGTAAAAATGAATATCATATTCTGGGCAAGACTTTGGCAGAAATTAGCGCCACCCTTAAGTATCCAAAAGGATTTGGGGCAGTGGTTTATCATATCTTCATGTGATTCACCAGTATGATCACTGCAGGATCCTGGATAATTGTTAGAGATTATTTCAAGCTCAACCAAGTTGTACCCCTGACTACAGCTAGCATGCTAGTTGTGGTATTTTTCCAGAGTATATTAAGAATACTCTGAAGCAGAGTATTAGCCACTGATTTGGGAATTGAAGTCTTTTCCATCATTATTAAAATAGAGAAACACTTTAGCATTCACATGAAGCAGAGAACAAGATACATTTTCATCCCCACCCCCCCAAGACTATGTTCATTTTCTGCCATCTAATAAAATAGTACAAAGTGACCTGGACCATCTGAATACTTTGTAGAACGTCAAATTGATCTTACACTGATGATGGGTAGACTGAGTAAGAATTGGACATACTAAAGGTCTTGGTAAGACACATGTACTCCAGAAACTAGGAGATTAATACTGTGAATACCCAAAGGTTTGTCATATCCATAGCATTTTTAAAAGATTTTATTTATTTATTTATTTATTTATTTATTTATTTATTTATTTATGAGAGCAAGAGTGTGATTTGGGGGTGGAGTAGAGGGGAAGGAAGAGGGATAGGGAAAGAATCTCACTGCTCTCACTTTATACTGACCATGAAACCCCATGCAGGTCTTGATCCCAGAACCTGAGATCATGACCTGAGCCAAAACCATGAGTCAGATGCTTAACCGACTGAACCATCCTGATCCATGACTTTTTTAAATGTCTAGTGGCCCAACCCATGTCAAGACATAATCTCCAGAGCCATGGCTGCTGCCACCACTAGTGGCCCTGTGGTGTCCCTGTTCCAGTATGAATGCTTCTGAAAGGCAATGCCAGGAATTCTGAGGAGGACCTGGAGGACAAAGAAGGAAGGAGCTAGAATAGACCCTGTCAAAGAGACTGTGGGGTCTGACAGAGATGTTCCTAGAGAGGGTCTGGTCCACAGCTAAAGCCATTTTTGATCTTTCCATTTTTGTAATTCAAAAAATGTGCAGGTTTTCCAGGGTAGCTTTGTTAACTGGGACCACTTTCCTTCAGATCCTGTTTCTTCCTGCTGTCTTTGAGACTGAGAAGTTTCAAATGGAGCAGCAGCAACAACTATAGCAAGAGCAGATACTTCTAGGGAGGAACACGGGGCTCTCAGGAGGAATGCCAGGGGTTCAACCTTCATTTCCTTGATAGGTCTAGATTACTTCTGCTATATGACTTGTCTTGGTGAGACAAGTTTTAAAATTCAGTAGTGTTTGACCTGTTGATTATTTGGATTTATTTTTGGTTTTTGGTAACTTCAGCACATTGATCTATCTAAACCTGGTAGGGAGAATCCTCCCCAGTTTCTCCTGGAGACTGCTAACTTACAAATGTGCCCTCCACACTGTCCCATTTCTTCTGTCCTCCTTCTGATACCAGAATGCAGCAATGCAGATGATTATGCCAGCTCTGGCCAGCCCACCCCTTTCACTAAGTAACTTGTGACTGCAAAATCTTTTCACTCTCCCATTGTGGCATAAGAAGTGATTCCACTGGGAAGGAAGTACTCATGAATATTTTTGTTTTTAAGCAGGGAGATGTTGGGAAAGGACATCACAAAATATGCAATACATAATGCATTACAGCTGTAGTGCAAAGCAGCTACTGTGAATTTCTATGTTGGAAAGGAAGGAGAGCTGGCAGCAGTTTCAACCACAGGGCGGGACCGTGGAGGACAGAGCAAGAGCTCATTTCTTCTGCCAATTTTTGCTATTGAACCTGTGTGTGTTCCTAAAAAGAGGAAAAAATTGTGCTCACTTTTTGTATTTAAACATTAAAAAATGATTCCAATGGGGAAAAAACACATAATCTCCAAAGTAAAGGATAAATTATTGCACCTTGTGCTGCCTATTGCAAAGAAGGAAACACACTCTCTGGTGGACCTTCTCATGTTTTGGGCATAGCCAATTTCACACCTAGAAATATGCTCTGGTCATAAACCAGGCATGCAAAAGGCTTCCATCTCTGAGTGGGTCTTAAAAGAGGGAATTCCTCTGCAGTAGATATAAGGTATGGTACAAGCATCCCTGTCACTGAGGCCCAGTAATCCAGCAGAGTTTACGAAATTAGTAGTATCAAGGACGGAAAAGATTCCATGTGAAGTTTATAGCAAGCAATATTAAGAGCATTATGACACAGGCCTTGAGCTTCTGAAGCAATACCATGAAATCTCCACAGATCTCCACCAGAATTTTATGCCCAATGAAAAACAACTCTTACATGTCTCTGGACCCTGGTAGATATAGAAAAAGACTTGATCATGAGATACTAAATGACCATATGGCTGGAGCTACCATCATAAGCTGGGTCCTGCAGATCTACCAAGTCATGTGGTCATAAAGGTCCAGCATTAGTCCATTATAAGATAGAGTGGAGCATCCATGAATATAAACAAGACAAGAAGACACAAGCAATATGGCATCCACCACTTCTCCAGTAGCTGTTCCTTCAGTATGTGCCTGTGGTTTTATGGAAAAATTCCATATGAAAAGTTAAAGGAGGAGGAGAATGAAAATGAGTTTAGTTTGTATATGTAGGTGCTTGGTTATTTCAGTGTTTTGGTGCTAACCAAAATTAACAGAGGTTTCACTGCAGTTTCATCTATGGGTGACCACGAAAAACAAAGGAAAGCTTTTTCCAGGACTGGGTGACAGGGAAGGCTGAGTATGGACATATATGAGTGGGCATAAAAAGTGAAGTGCTTTACATTATCATTCCAGTATCCATCAGAAAGCATGCATTATAGAAAAAGCAAAATGATTCAAGCTATTGACATAAGTCCCTCTCTTTTGAGCAACCCCATTCTACCTAATGAATACATAAATGAGGTGGCCACACTGATAGAGATGGAGGCTACCGATGGCCAACACCATGGATCCGTTCTTATCAAAACTAAACCAACTACTGCTGATGCCAAACATACAACCTGTCAACAATAGTGGAAAATGCCAAGCCTATCATTTGGCACAACTTCTCAAGGAGACCAACCAACTACAAGGTTTAAATTTATTACATTGGGATTTTTCTACCCTGGAGTAACACTTTATTCTCACAGAGATTGTCACATATTCCATCTACGATTTGGTCACCCTCTCTGGCTGTAGAGACAAGTCAGCACTATAATATGAGAGCATGTGGAAGTGCTTGTTTTATTCAGTGTGGAGTCTTTCATAAGAATGTGTCAGAAAAAAAAAATGAACATGTCAGACCAGGGGAAAAATTTAATAGGTTGTATGTAGGACCATGAACATAAGACACACGTATTATTTCATATATTCGATGTTGTTACAGCATTCTCATGCTTATTGAAGACTAACTGAAATACCAGCCCAGAGACAACCTCTATGAGGCTATTTTGCCATCCTCTAGCACACGGTATATTCATATAAATCAGAGAACAAAAAGTGGTACTATATCCCCAAAAGGAAATATACATAGGTCTGGTAATAAGAGATATAAACAGGAACGGCCTCATTTATAATTCTCTCATAGCTACCATATTTGCTGGGAGGTTTTGTGCATACCCTCGTTACAACTCTAGTTCTGGTCTTTAGTGAAACAGGGTATAAAGTCTCAGTCACTTCTATCTGAAATAGGACATTCTGATGGACAATAGTCACTTTAGAGTTCTTGCTAAATTAGCCAACACTACATGGGGCTTGTATCATGGCTTAAATTCTTCCTGTCCCCCATCCTTCCTTTTACTGCTGTCTCTCTCTCTCTTTTTTAAAGAATTTATTTATTTATTTATTTGAGAGAGAGAGAGAGAGAATAAGAGACAGAGCACGAGTGGACGGGGAGGGGCAGAGGGAGAGGGAGACGCAATCTTCCCAATGAGCAGGGAACCTGCTGATGTATTGCTTGATTCCAGCACCCTTCGATCATGACCTGAGCTGAAGGCAAATGCTCAACTGAGCCACCCAGGCACCCCTTTACTGCTGTTCCTTAACACATATCTTAGATATGAAATTCTACTCCAGTATATTCTGGAAAATCTAACCTGTGACAGAATGTTCAGTAACATTTTTGTGCATGAGTAAACAGAAAATCAGGTTGTTGCAGGCCTCTTAGTGTTACAAACTGTGCAAAATGCTATGCATTATACTGAAGATACAGTAGAGTACCACAGACTGAATTTTGCTTATGAGATGACATGGCTTTTCTAATAGTCACTATTAAATATACAACTGGATATCACAGGGAAAGCACTGAGGGATGAAAATGAAGAATGAAGAAAAATAAATAATGGGGAAAGGTTGAAAGTATAATTCTGGAAGCCTTATTAAGACAACTGTTCTTGTTTTAATATTTATTTATTCAGTCAGCATCCTGGATCCTGCAACCTAAAGAAGATGTTCTTATACCTCTCATGGGGTCCTATAAAGATATAAAGAAGTGTAACAGTTGTGATTATTCTCAGGAGAATCAATTGCTTTAAAATTGGTACTGGAGAGACTCTAAGTGTCATAAAACAAACTGAGGAAGGTGGGGGGAGAGGGGTTGGGAGAGGGTGGTGGGGTTACATTATATGTTTAAATAAAAAAAGCTTAAATAAAAGAAATTAAAAATTTTAAAAAAATTGGTACTGGAGCTATAGCACTTTTTCCTTTTACATTCCAAATCCTAACATCACTTTTAATAATTCTTCTGTTGCCTGTTTTGGGGGGTCTTTGCTTTAAAGGAATGATTAGGTAATGCTCATAATTTAATGTCCAATATACTAAATGTAGCATGCAACCCATGTGTTATAGATTGTCCCTCACACTATATAATAGGAGTGTTCTGTATGAAGCTGCAAAAGGATTGAAAAGATCCTTAAAAACATTGGCTAAGATAAGCAAAGCTCAAACTCCCTTTGCATCTACTGAAGGTAATTCTAGAGTCTGTTTTTTCTTCACATTTCTACTATTTTTCCAAAAAATGTTAAACAAAACCATCATTGGAAATTTTCCAGTTATTTTCTCTTTGCTTTTCATCTACTCACTTCTCTGCATGGAAAACTCTAAGCAAAAATTGTTTTTATTTTTTCTTTTATCTACTTTTTACTCTTGATTTTGTCTTTAGTTTTTTGTTTTTTTGTTTTTTTGTTTTTTTTTTGTTTTTTTTTTGTTTTTTTAGGTATAACTTACATCTAGAAGATTGAACCATGTATGTGTCTGGATAAAAATTTAAAAATTTATTTTGGGGGGTGTCTGGGTGGTTCAGTGGGTTAAAGCCTCTGCCTTCAGTTCCGGTCATGATCCCAGGGTCCTGGGATCGAGCCCCACATCAGGCTCTCTGCTCAGCAGGGAGTCGGCTTCCTCCTCTCTATGCCTGACTCTCTGCCTACCTGTGATCTCTGTCAAATAAATGAATAAAATATTTTTTAAAAATTTATTTTTGTATATGACGGAACAATTTTGGTTTTCCAGAAGGCATCACTGTGCCACTTATCAATAACCACTTACAGGTAGCTGATATTTTTTACCTTTATCACCATAAATTGTCTCCTTCTCCCTCAATTTCTCTCCCATGTACTTTTTACATTTCTTTTTCTCTTTGTGGCTTGATTTCTCCCTATTTCTCCAGCCTCACTTCTATTCCTGGTATCATATCAGTGACTTTAAATTCCTATAAAACACCACTGCAGGACCTGTTCAAGCATCTTGTTTCTGGATCACCCTCATGATCCCCTAAGCAAGGCACCTTTCACTAATATATTTTTTTTAATAATTCTCATGAGCAAATGTTCGGATAACCCTGAAATACATAAAGCTATTTAACTTTTTAAACTAACACTTCTCAAACTTATCAATTATAGTCTCTTTTACCATGGAATATTGATTAACATCTCACTAACAATTTAGAAAATATATTCTATTCCCATCTACAAAACTGCACAATTTTTAGTAGTCAGAGTGGAAAGAGTTGGATGTGATTATATAATGTAATTCAGACCATTGTATCTAGATACATTAGAATATACTTGATATTCTGGCCAGCCATCAAAAATGTATGTATGTGTGTGTTACTATAATGAAAACAACAGGACTTGAAAAGTCTTATGTATTAAAATGATTACAATATAATTTTGGTGAAATTTAATATATGCCCCAAACTCATTTTTTTTTTTCTCATTGTGGTTACAAGTTCTCCTAAACCCTTTTGAACCTTTCTACTTTTTCCCTATTTTGAGCTGAAGTCTTCTTTTTAGGACCTGAAGTCCTGGAGAAGGTAATGTGTATTTTGATTCCTCAGAGTGACTAAAATCGAGTAGACTGCTATTGATATTATTGATAAAGTTCAAAAACAAAGCATGATGCTGACATTTGTGGAACACCATAGCCAATAGACATAGGTAGAGGTGTTCTATATTTAACAGAGGTAAATCACGATATTGTGCTTGCTGCTCAAGGAAGTTATGCTTTTTTATGCCCTTTAATAAATATGTCTATAAAGAATACAGAAGCCTGAGCTTGGAAAAATTTTCTGAAGTGGGTGATTATTGTCTCATGGTGAATATTATTGGTTTACTATTCCTCATGATTTACAGTTGCTCTCATTTCCTTTTTTAAAGAATATCCACAGCAAAGCATAATGATGCCCATAGTTAAAAAAAAAAAAAGTTATTGGGTCCGGATCCTGTGTGCTTTGGTGTCATTCATTAATCATGAAACATCTTATTTATTAACTCTCTCTTCCTCTACATCATCACACTCGAAACTATTTTATCTCATGCTGATGACATTCTGTCTCATCTATTCATATATATGGATATTTCTACAGACTTCATGTTACTCTGGAAGTACTATATTCTCCTACATATATTGATCCTGATGCATTTCTTACAGCTAAACTCTTAGCTTAAGATTCACTTACCTAAGTGGAAGAAATAGAAGCGCTCACTGTCACAGAGAATTTAGATTGACAAGCTATTAGGTTGATAAAGCCAGAAATATTGAAAGAGGTCATAAGGAGCCCAAAGCAGAAGCAACACATGTTTTCTCATGTTACTGAATCTCACTTTTGTAACTGGTATAAAGTGGATAACTACAAGTCAGATATACACAAACACTAATATTTTTATTAATAAATCAATTTCCTTTAGGGGCTACTCTTTGCTTTTGGCAACAACAGTGACATAGTTAATTATAATTTAAGGGTTTCTTTTTTTTTCCCCCCCTTTCTTTCTCTTAGTCTCAATGTTACTACCTTTTGGACAAGCTATGTAATCTAATTCAAGAACTAACATTGCAGTCATGATTAGAAGCTTCAGTTCTGAATTTATACAATGTTTAAAGAGCTCTTCCTTTTTCTCCTCTATCTTCCATCTTCCTGGACCATCACCTGGAGAAAATGGGGAGAGAACTGAGAGTCATATGTGAATATATACCATGGTGATAGGAGAACCACTACCTGGTCTTAGGGTTCATTTTAGTTGGCTTTCTCTGCTAATGTTTCCACCAAATCTCAGCTATGCATAAGTGATTTCCGGGAGTTTAGACTCTGCCGTCTCACTCACTCTCACGCATTGCAAAGGACATCCAGTGATAGGATGTAATAGGACATGTGAGAGAGGCTTAGGAGAACTTGGCTGGTAGCTGCTTGAGTGGAAGACTAGCATTTTTGTGTACCGAGATAACTTCTGTATCTACTCTAAGCTGAACATTACATCAACCACTTCCCCATCATGTGACTCCCCCTGATCAAGAAAAGAAAAAAAAGAAAGAAAGAAAGAAGTTATGGATTTATCTACAGAGTTTGCCATTCAGCAAACTACAAGTGGGAAGTCACCAGTGTCACAGTATAAGAATCATCTTCTTATATTCCAGAATTAATTGTTGGGTGCACTCTCAATTTTGTGGACTTATCTTTCTCAAATAGCTCCTATCTACTTTCTTTTTGACTTTTTTCTACCTCTCCTTTCAATAAGAAGTCGTTACTTAATCATTTCCATGGCAAAACAAAATAATTGGCTCTGCTTCTTCCCTCCTGGGAATAGAGTAGGAGATCATGATTGACACTTGTGCAGGGCTCCCCTTACTTTCACCTATTCTGATATAGTGTCCTGATATAATATTCTAATACAGAACATCCTCAGATGTTCTTACACAGACAGTGGTTGATGGAAGTGGGAAAGATAAACCAAATATTAGTTTCATGTCCCATGTTATGGCTACATGTAAATATTTGCACTGTCATCTCTAATTTACACTTTCTGGACAAAATTCACATTTCTCACCTTCTGATTCACTTTTTACCATCAAAAGAGCAATGTATTCTAGGAAGCCTAACTTTCAAGGTTAAGTATTTTTTATTCCCCTTAACGTTAACTATATCACATGGATATATCTTTATTTTCAGTCCTTATGAGCTGGAAATCAAAATAAAAAGTTTAATTAAATGCAAATAGGACTGAGAAATAGGAGTATACAATTATATCTCCCCTTGTATCAAAACAAGAGTTGAGGGACACCTGGGTGGCTCAGTTGGTTAAGCGGCTGCCTTCGGCTCAGGTCATGATCCCAGCATCCTGGGATCGAGTCCCACATCGGGCTCCTTGCTCAGCAGGGAGCCTGCTTCTCCCTCTGCCTCTGCCTGCCACTCTGCCTGCCTGTGCTTGCTCTCTCTCTCTCTCTCTAACAAATACATAAATAAATAAAAATCTTTAAAAAAAAAAAAAACAAGAGTTGATAATTTGTTCCTCCTGGCAAGTTTTTTTTTGTTGTTTTTTGTTTTTTGTTTTTTTTAGATTTTATTTATTTATTTGACAGACAGAGATTACAAATAGGCAGAGAGGCAGGCAGAGAGAGAGAGGAGGGAGCAGGCTCCCTGCTGAGCAGAGAGCCTGATGCGGGGCTCGATCCCAGGACCCTGGAATCATGACCTGAGCCGAAGGCAGAGGCTTTAACCCACTGAGCCACCCAGGCAACCCTGTTAATTATACTGCTAATAGTAGACATATTTTTTTATGATAATCAACAGCACCACTTTTGTCATAAATTAAGTTCCTCTGTGTGTGTGTGTGTGGGTGTGTGGGGATGTGTGTGTGTGTGTGTGTGTGTGTGTGTGTGTGATGATTTCTAGCTTTCTATTATCTTTCCTTGTTCTGTATGTCTGTCCTTGGCTTGAAGCCCTCCTATACAAACCATCAAACTTTATTCTTCAAAAGTATCTTAACTGTGTTTTGTTCTCTTCATTTCTGAATACATTTTACAAATGACCTCTTAAAGATATTCATATCAGCTTTGTTCATGATAGTCAGAAACTAAAAATAGCCCAAGTATCCACCAATAGAAGAATGGCTAAAGAAACTGCAGTAAATTCATACAATGAAATACTACTCAGCAACAAAAAGGAATAAGCTACTTACATACAATGACCAGTATGAATCTCAAAATCATTCTACTAAGTGAAAGGAGCTATACATTAAAAATGTGAGTGCACTAAGATTCCATTTATGTTAACTTCTAGAACTAGCAAAATTAAATTATGATGAAAATTTTTAAAAGTGAATTTTTTTTTTTTTTTTTTGTGGAAACAGGAGTTGACTAGAAGGGAACATTAGATAATGTTCTATAACTTAGTAGCATTTGGGGTTACACAGGTATATACATTTGTCAAAACTCACTGAATAGTCTCTTAAAATTTGTAAAATTCATTATATACAAGTTTTCCCTCAATATAAAAATGCTTATAAAAATTTAATTCTAGCTAATAGCAAGTATGCTACTTAGAGGAAATTGTTCTAATGTCCCTGAATTAGTTTTCAATGCATCGAAAATAAAATGGGCTTATGACTAGCAAGAGGAATGTTTAAGGAGTTAATGTGATAAGACAAGTATAGTAAAATATTAATAACAGAATCTAGATGATGAGTATATGTGTATATACTATGAAAATCTTGTTACTTTTCAATATGTTTAAACATATTCATAACAAACTATAGACAAAGATTTAATTTTCTATATATCATTATGCTTGTTTAGACAAGTTATAGTAATTTCTCTAGGAATTTGCCCATTTCTTTTAAACTTTCAGAGATATTATTAGTTTTATCCAAGTATTCTTTTAATATTCTGTTAACATATGCAAGTCTAGAGTGAAATCCCTTTTAATTTCCAACATTGACTGTTTTTATTCTCTCATTTTTTATGTCTCATCTAGTCTTTTTAAAGTCATAGGTAACCTTGTTAATTCTTTATTAAGTGATTTCTTTTTATTTTATTACCTTTTTCTATTTATATATATATTTTTCAAATATGTATCAGTAACTCACTGATTTTATGTCTTATCTTTTTCTAATATATATATTTAAGTACACATGTATCCTTCTATGCTGTGTTTACCTTTCTACCACAAGTGTTAAGATATTGTATTTTTAATAACAATCAGTGTAAAATAATTTCATGTTTTAACTGTGCTTTTTAGAAACTTTACCATGAGATACTGAAAACTCCATCTTAATATTGAAACAGATGATGGATTTCTAGTTATTTTTTGCTCATTTGACTTTATTTCTGATTCCATTGACTTCTAATCATACTTACTAATTTTAATCTTGTCTTAATTTTAGTAAATAAATTACTTTTAGAATTTCTATTCAGTACTTTTTCAAATTTATTTCATTTTTATTGTTTCCAATTCTCTATTGTAATATTTGATTATTTAATCTCATTGAATAAAGAAAGTATAATTATTTTGAACTTAATTGTTTAATAATTACAATCTCTGGATGTATTGATTGTGAGACAATGTGTTTTAAGAAATTGTAGAAATAATTTGAGGTCTGGTAGGATGTCATTCTCTAAAGAAGATTCTCGTTTGATACATGCTCAAAGACAATAAAAAGACAATCTCCTTGCCAGTGTTAAATTTTCTGGGTCATCCTGTAATAATCACAGAGGAAGTCCAGTGAATTTGAGTGGGTTTTTTTTGTTTTTATTTGATTTGTTTTGTGGTTTTGGTCACTCCTCCTAATCCTAGAATATAATTTTTTTCAGGATTCCATTCTGAATTAACAAGGATTCACTGTGGCATTTCCTGGATTTCAATTTGTGCCACACTATAACTTGAAGGCTTCACAAAATCTTAATCCATGTCTTTGAGACCAGCATTTTCCAAAGGCAAAAAAGGTCCCAAGTCAAATAAATAACTTTGGATTTCTGTCCATTTCTCAGTTTGGCTCAGTCTTTATTCACTATGTCCTTTGTTTGCTAGTTCTTTCAAGATGGCATTTCTTAAATTTTGCACATCTTTCCTAAATGTCCTCTGAAAAAGGGGTTGGTCTATGTCGCCAAGTCTGTTAGTCTTAATTGTGTTTATTACTGTGTATTGAAGTTTAAAATATACCGAATGCTACTTCTCTTTTTCAATGCTTTCATTACACAAAGAAACTAAAGTTTAGATTTTATAAATATCCTAGTTACGCAGTAAATTTGTAATACGTCCAGGACTCCCAGGAAATTGTGTTTACAGTGAAAAAATCAGTTTTGTTACTGCTTCTACTTTTGAAAATCATCTTATGAGCTTCTGATCTTTCTGTTAAGGTTGTCTTTATAAAAAAGAAAGGAAGAATGTCAAGCTAATCATGATTCACCATCTTCATTCTTCAGTAGCCAGGAGAAAAAATGCATTGTTCTGTTATTGTTTACACATTTTTTATCTTTTTACTCAGTGAGAAAGAACATACATTTTATGTCATAAGGAATAATAGTAAACATGTTTGTACACACTCTCTATATATTCATAGATATAGAATGTATTTAGTGTCCACATACATGATATATATGTTTGTGTCTGCATATGAATGTGGGTAGGTATGTGTATATTACTTGAACTAATATACTAAAACTGTAAGTTTAAATTTTGATAAATTGACATTTATATTTATTCCATTACAATTACCAAGGAATTAATTTTCCTACATTTATTTTGAAACATAATATTCTAAATATATTACTATAATATTAATTTGCTTATAAGCTTTTGGAGAGATTTTTTTAAAGATAGGAAAATTTAAATTATGTTGTATTAAAGCTATATATAATGAAAACCTGAAAAAAAATGAGTTCCTCAGAATAATATGTCATTGCAGAAAAGAAAATTGTAAATGAAGTTATGGGTTTACTAATATAACAAATGACCTTCACTTTATTTCAACAACAGAAACACTCATGATTTTAATTTCCTATGTTTAAAAAATCATTATTTATTTTATTATTTTAAAGGGAGAGACAGAGCAGGGGCAGGAGCAGAAAGAGAGGAGGAAAGAGAGAATCTCAACAGACTCTGTGCTGCATGGAACCTGACATGGGGCTTAATCACATGACCCTGAGATCATGACCTGAGCTGGAATCAAGAGTCAGATCCTTAACTGACAGCCACCCAGGCACCCCACATGTTTCTAATTTCTAAAACGATGCCTTATAAAAAGTATTTGATATATGAAAATAATAATAAATAATGTAAAAATAATCCTATATTATTCTGTTAGACAAGTTCATCCAGTATATATTTTAAAAATCTAAACATGTAAACAAACTAAGTTAATTATACTAGTTTCAGGACTACCCCATGATCCTTCCGCCTTCAGGTATGGTTATTGGTCACAGTGAATCACTAAAGACCTTAAGAATATTAAAGCACTAACAGACAATCATCAGATAATGTATGAAGTGTTTGTTATTTTAAATGTCCTAAGATATTTCTTATAATTTACAGAACACTTAAGTGGGAATTACAGATGGTATGTAAGCTTTACTCAGAGTTCTTCTTAGACAATCAAATTTATTTACTTATTTTATTTTATTTTACCTTTTTATTTATTTTATTTTTTTTTAACACAGGGCTTGAACTCATGACCCTAAGATCAAGACCTGACCTAAAATCAAGAGTCAGATGCTTGACTGACTAAGCCTCACAGGTGTTCCAAAATTATATAAAAATTAAGGTAAATACTTTATAAATAGAAAGACGAAAGACCATTATAATGGGAATGGCCATAATTTATTTTCCTGATCTTAAATTGTAATCATCAATTTTTTAAATGAGGTTACCTCAAATATAAAACTGCATTAAAAGTAAGATAAATTTAAAGATTTAAAATTCATATTTTTCTTTAATTTTTAAATTAACACCAAAAAGTTTTAATAAAACAAGTTTTTTTTTTTTATTTTGCCACTGATCACACAAACTAACTATGAAACAAGATTATTATTATAGTTGTTTCACCGTGAACTTAAACATAAATGATCATTATATATGTTGGATACTACATTTTGCTTTCTGTTTGTTTTTAACCTGATAAGAATCCATAAAGACCATGAGAACTGTGGACTCTGAGAAATAAACTGAGGGTTTTGGAGGGAAGATGGGGAGGGGGTTGGGTGAGTCTGGTGGTGGGTATTATGGAGAGTATGTAATTCATGGAACACTGGGAGTGGTGCATAAACAATGAATTTTGGAACACCGAAAAAAATTAATTTAATTTAATTTTAAAAAAGAATCCATAAAGAATACATCTTAACCAATCCATTCTAACTAGAGCAGAAAATATTTCTCAAAATGTTATATTGGTAGTTATTTTTATACATATGGTAGAAAGATATGTAGGTTAAAAACTGATCTATTCCTGCTATTAGGGTACAACATAAGGATTGTGGAAATAAGAATGAAATATTTTAATGGCTGGGATATTAAACTTTAAATTTCTTGGGACAAGAATGAAATAAAGTTATTTTTCCAATGCCACATAATATCTAAAATAAGACACAGGTCATATTTTCAATTAAAATTATAATAAAAAAATTATTTGACAAAAAGGAAAGGGACAAAGAAGATGCAGGTTAATTATGAAATAGTTAATAAAATTACTATTTTTCTTGCCATTTACAACAACATGGATGGAACTAGAGGGTATTACGCTAAGTGAAATAAATCAGTCAGAGAAAGATAATTATATGATCTCACTGATATGAGGAATTTGAGAAACAAGACAGAGGATTATAGGGGAAGGGAGGGAAAAAAATGAAACAAGATAAAACCAGAGAGGGAGACAAACCACAACATACTCTTAATCTCAGGAAACAAACTGAGGGTTGCTGAAGTGGAGTGGTGTGGGAGGGATAGGATGGCTGGGTGATGGATATTGGTGAAGGCATGTGCTATGGTGAGAGCTGTGAAATATGTAAGACTGATGAATAACAGAACTGTACCCCTGAAACAAATAATGCATCATATGTTAATAAAAAAAATTGCTATTGCTGACATCAATATACTTTAAGTTTTTGGTATAATTTATGAAGTATGAAAACACATATATGAATTGTATATGTGTGTTTAGTGTTAGAATAGTGTTATAATTTATTTGTTGAAATATGAGAGTTTATGTATAGATTATGTTCATGAAAAAACTATTGACAGAAATGCTTAATTGCTTAGAAAATCTGATTGCCTGACCATGCCAGAGAGGGGGAAAAAATTATTTCTGGTGTCTAGAAAAAATTTATTGATAAGAATTTGATTCAATAATATCATTTTTATGTTATTTAAAAAATAGTTTTGGTAGTTTTTGTTCTTTTTTTTAGTTGTTTTGATAATTACTTGATTATTACTTTGATTAATCAATTACTTTGATTGCTTTAATTAATCAATTACTTTGATTATTATTTTGGTAATAGTAATCCTGGTGAGGGGGAAAATGTGATTCAAAAAGGGGCAAGAATAGATGGGGTCAGAAATAACTGAGACTACAGATGGCTTGACAGAAATACCAGCTTTCATCTCAGTGGTGACTATAAATGTAGAGTAAAACTAAAGAAATCTTTTTATACCCAAGTCATCAAATCCAAAATTATCTTTAAGTATTAATCAATTTTATAATATTATAAGTACTCTACCGTTACATGTTTGTCCAAAGAACCAGAGGTATTATTATGACTACCAATCATCGTTAAAGTAATGATAAGCAAACATCATTTTCATACATTAGCAAGAGAGAAACTGAATGGCAAGATGTTAAATGATACAATATTTTAACAGAAATTTAGTTGTTCTGACTTTAAATCAATTTAATATTTTTTCTGGTTAAATCTTTGTATATTTATTATGAATTAAAATCATTAAATATATAAAGGTGATTGCTCACTGAACATGATAATTCACCAACATATTGTATTTAATTTTAACTTGAAATGGTACACATCTGCAATATAACAAAGAAGCTCTTCTTATAGAAGATGTCTAAATTGGAAAGTAGATTTAGATTTCCTAAACCACCTCATATTAGTTCCTACTTAAATATAAAGTAAGTGTTGCTATGTCAGGAAATTTAAAAATAGCATTTTAAAATTAATTTCAGTAACTTGAATAAGAATATAGTTTTGAGTGTGTGGGAATAATTTAGTCTAATTTTCATATACTGTTTACATGTATTACTGTACAAGTAAAAAAAGAAAAGAGTGAGGAGCATAGATTATGCATGTATAGACAGATCAACAAAAAAGGGAAAGAAATTTCCAAGTTCATTAAGTTTAAACCATACTACAAATACCTTGATTCATATTGACTAATTGCATGTGAAGAATTTGACAATATGGAGCTCAACTTTTAAAAACTTAGGTAGCAGTGCTTCCAAAGTATAGTGTCTGGTTTTGTTTGCAGGTTTCCTATCCAGTATTGAGATTAAGTTCAAACACCTGATGCCTAGTGGATGGTGGGTAAGAGGAATTTAAATCATAATGTTGAAAATGCAGGACTTGCTGGCTCTGACAAGTAGAAAACAAAAGATAACATCTGCTACTCCTATTTTTCAATTCTATTTACTCTTTTGTTAATATAATCCTTTACAATATTCATCTTCTCCCAGAAATAATTTCCACACTGAATAATTTGCATATTTTAATGCACAATCAACTTTTTACTCTTTTTATTCTGAACCACCTTGGATATCTATTGACAAGAAATTCAATTTTGTTGGTGTTTGCTTCTCCTAAACTGGTTCACTAGATTAATTTCAACTTTGAACATGCAGTTGAAATGATTTACTCAACACATTATAGAGAAGTTTCACAGTGAACAAATATTCTGTATCCTTTCCTCCTTTGTTTTCTCCTCGTCATCAATACCCACCTTATGTGCTATTAAAGACTGTTAATTTAATATTCAATTTGCCTATTGAATAGTCCCTTCATCTTTACTCTTCTGCTGGTACCCTTGTTCACAAGCTTGTTATCTCACAATGGATGTATTCAGTGCCTTGAAACAGTCTCTTCCTTTATCCAGTCTGTCAAGTACAGAGCAGGTAAATTCATCTTCTTAAAATATGGTTTTCATCATGTCACTCCATCTTCATTGATTTTTTTTTAAGAAAGTAGAGATTTATTTGCCTGGATTTCAATTTCTATCACATTGAATAAATTATTTTTTTTTTTACATTTTATCCTGCAATTAAAAGATGTTATGAGACAGATGCAATGATGGATTCTGGCTGTCCAAGAGGAAAAAGCAGGATTGCTGTCAATAAATTTTTTACTGTGTTTTGAGTGAAACAGACATATGTAGCACTAATTTTTAGATAAGCACTATTACAATATAATAAGTAAAGTGAATAATTAATTCTGTCTCAAAAGATGAAAAAATAAGTATTTTATTTTATTAAAAGATTTTATTTATTTATTTGTCAGAGAGAGAGAGAGAGCATATGAGCACAGGCAGACAGAGTGGCAGGCAGAGGCAGAGGGAGAAGCAGGCTCCCTGCCGAGCAAGGAGCCCGATGCGGGACTCGATCCTAGGACTCTGGGATCATGACCTGAGCCAAAGGCAGCTGCTTAAGCAACTGAGCCACCCAGGCATCCTGAAAAAATAAGTATTTTAGTTAGACTTACATTTTTACAGTTGGGGAAGGTTAGTATATTTTACTACTTCTCTATAAATTATTTAAATAACATATATTTTTTCCACTCATCACTTCACTGTGTTAATAGTTTTGTTAACAATGTGTCCTTTTAACTAGGGTACTATTTTCTTACATTATCTCCATAGAAATTATCTCTCCTCTGTCATTTTGTATGCTTGGTGATGCCAGTTAGCCTGCTTTGTATTCTTCAACTTGATAGCCTCTGAAGTTCTTAGTACAATGCTTTATAATTAATGAACACTCAGTGAAATAAGTATTGAATAAGTTTAAAACACATGGAAAATGGGGTCTCCTTATGGTTTTAATTTGCATGTCTTTGATTATCAGAGAAAGTAAACTTTGTATATGTCTTTGTTCTCCATTAGTTTTTTATCATCTGAAAAAAATGATTATTCCGATTTTTTGTTCCTTCTTCCTATATTATTTTTCTTACTGACTTGTAGAATTTCTTTAGAGATCTGACACACAACTTTTGCTGATACATATTTTATAACTATCTTTTATCCAGCTCCACATTTTACAGTACTGTTTATGTAAATAGAAGTTTTGTTTTATCAATATGTTTAATTCATTCCAGAATAATTTTTATTGATTCTACAAATTCCTCAGCTATTTTTTGCTGTTTTTCCCTCACTCATTCTCTTTATTTTAGAAATCTAACTTATTTTGTGCTGTACTTCATTTTATGTCCCATGATTAGAAACTTGTCTTTCATATTTTTCATCTCCACATTTACCTCTATTATATATGGGGTGATTTTTTAGTTCTGACTTCAATTTTACTATTCTTTGTGTTTGTGTAATCTGTTTAACTTTTTTTTTCTTGCATTTCAGTCACAAGGGAGGTTAATGATTTGGGTCAGATGGAGTAACTGTATTCTGCCTTTTCTCTCCCACTAAATATAACTAGTAAATATTATCATAACTATTTTTAACTCTAAAAGGTGAGCAATATCAGATGACCAGAGAAGAAGACCACAATTCAAAGTATCACCAAACTGGCATAAAATTAGTGAATGAAGAAATAAAGAACAGAGAGGAGGGAGGATATAAATAATAATGAAATAGTGAAGCTTTCTGATGGAAAGTTTTACCTAATTTATGACAGAGAAAATTAGAAAATGAATATAGCCCTTGGTAATCTCGAAAATACAAATAAGAATTCCGACAAGTTGTCAGGAAAAAAGAATCACCATTTAAAGAATAGCAATCAATTATTATTTATTATTTTTTTTTGAAAGGGACAGTAAGGAGAGAGAGTAGTGAGGGATGAGCAGAGGGAGGGTAGAGAGAGAATCTTAAGCAGGTACCCTGTGCAGCATGGAACCTAATGCATGACTTGATCTCACAGCCCTGAGATCAAGACCTGATAGAAATCAAATATTAGATGTTTAACTAACTGAACCACCCAGGTGTCCCAGCAATCAATAATTTGTAAGAGGTATAGCATAAGGCATAGTATTTATAAAACACTTGAGAAAAGGAGTTAGTTCCCAATAATTCTATACCTATTCAAGATGTCATTCACCTATCACCATGAAATACAAATGTTTGCAGGTATGTAGGGGAGGAGAAAGATATCAGTCTGCATTCTCTTGGAGAGGAAAACCTTCCTATGCCCTTAAAGTTTTCTCTAGCTAGACTAAGAATCTAATTGACATGAGACAGATTAGCAGGAGAAAATCAAATTCCCTATGTGGAATCCACACAGACATGGAAATTCCAAAGACAATGAGGCAACATGATGCAAATGATGGGTTCTGGCAGTCCAAGATGAAAAAGTAAGAACGCGGTCATTTTTTTTTTTTTTTAATTTAATGACAGCTCCTATGCGTTAAGGAAAGGGGTCAGGGTCTAAGGATACAAAAAGGAGGAAGACCATTGGCATGAAGGTACAAAGAGATGTTTTGAAAAACAAAGGTTACCCTGTTATGCAGATAAGTTTTGGGGGTAAGTGTTCAGGGAGGGGGGAGGTTTCTGTTAATAGCTCTCTTCATGGTACAGGCTCTCTTTTCCAATATAAATTGGGCAGTTAAGGACCAGGAAGAGAGCTTTTCTTGCATCTACTGTGTTTTGATTACTTTTAACTCAAAATAGAGTTAATAGAGAGTAAAAGAGTAATAGAGAGAGAAGGAGAGAATTAGAAAAAGAGAGAGGAAGACCTATAATTCCCAAACAATTTAATTGTGAGAGAAAAGAATGTGGTATGCATTTATCAATAACACTAAATCCCAATTACCTGGTGCATATTATTTAACAAGAATCAAAGGCCAAATTTTTCAAAAGATAATATAAGTAAATAAAGAAAAATAAAATAAGGAAAGAAATGTAAAGATAGTTGAGAATAAATGGTGTAATGAAATAAGTAAAACTTTCAAAAACTGTAATAGTATTTAGTTAAATAACTTTAAAACAAATCAGGAAAGCAACACCACAGAACAGATGGCACATACAAGCTGATAAAATGTTGTGCCTTTTCTCAGAATAAGAGTAGAAGACAAAATATTTCACACAAATAAAGTTGAAATTTGTAGGACAGTAAGTAAAAATAGATGCCATAAGAAACAATGTAAAGTGCCCCAAGATACAGATATTCTAAAGATACAGAAAAAAGAAAAGCACAAATATCTCAAAAATCATGAAAAGAAATGATAAACAGAAGGGGTTTTCCTATAAGTTATAAAGCCTTAATAATTTTAAGAACATTCTAATGGTATATAAATAAACCAGTAATTTCCAAGGAGCAGAATTGAAAGTCCATAAAAAAGCCAAAATATATTCTCACCATTTCTAATTAACAAACTCAAGTCACTGAAGGAATAAATGATATTGGGATATTTGAGTAAGAACTGGAGCTCAGTTCCATGTTATATATATTTTACCTGAATCATTTCCAAAGGATTAAAATCTTAAGTATAATAAACATTAATAAAATACTAGATAAAGTCATGATGGCATTTTTTTAATAATCCGAAATGGGAAAGACTTTTCTAACTTTCACACAAATCCCAGAAGTCATAAAACATTGATAAAGCCAGCTGGATAAATTTTAATTTTCTGCATAAATATTATCATGTGACAAATTAAATGACTAAAAAGTCTAGGAAAACAATATTTACAATCTTTATACTAAAGTGCTTATATCTATAGCTTTTCCATGTCACACACCCTTCACTAAATGGACTGGTTGGTTGGGGCTCAGACTAGAAACCAGGATTTCAGGACAACAGGAAACAGAAAAGATAGATATTTTACCACCCCCAAACCAATCCAGGTTATTGTAGTATACTAATTGGGAAGTTCCTTCCATACTGAAATCCTGCATTTATTTAATAGAAATGTTAACACCTCAAGAGTGGAGAAAAAAGACAAAGGATATGAATATATATATTATAAAAGAAAAATTTAGATGGTTGCAGGGAACAGAATTAAAAGGGAGGATTGTCACTATATGATATTTTTTTCTTTTCTTAAAAATCAAGTTATTTAATATATAGTGTATTATTAGTTTCAGGATAGAACTTAGTGATTCTTCAGTTGCATATAACACTCAGTGCTCATTACATCAAAGGCCTTCCTTAATGCCCACCACCCAATTGTCCCATTCCCCAATCCCCCCACTATCCTCAGTTTGTTCCCCAAAGTCTCTTATGGTTTACCTCCTTCTCTGTTTTTATCTTTTTTATTTATTCTTTCCTTTTCTATGTTCATCCTTTTTTGTTTCTTAAATTCCACATATGTGTGAAATCATATAGTATTTGTATTTCTCTGACAGACATTTCATTTAGCATAATATATTCTAGTTACATCCATAGTTACATCCATGTTGTTGCAACATGATCTTTTATATATTTTGAACTTTGAGCCTAAATGAAGTGGGAAAAGAATTTTAAAAATCTCAGATTAACCCTTGATCAAAGAGGTGATCAAAATATGTATATTTGGATGATATATGTGTCATCTAGGATCTCAGTACAATATAGACATTAACAAAGCAAAAAACTAAAAGTGTGTATTATCTTGGATTCCAGCATAACTTAGAAATTAACAAAGCTACTAGACTTCTTTGGCTCAATTATACCACTCATTAAGTGTGTGAACTTGGGCAATTAAAAAAAATCCAGTCTAATTTTCCATTGGCAAATTGGGGAAAATAATATTACATACTTGACAAGGATTTTGTAAGGATCAACTAAGGTAATAAATACAAGGTTCTTAAAGAGTGTGATATCAAATTACTCTGAATTTAACAAACAATAAAGTAACATTTCATACAAAAAATGGGTTACAACAAAGCTGTTCTTAAGTTATTTCAGGAAGAAATGCATAGCCTTTAATATTTTTTTAAAGAATGAAAACTAGTCATATTTTTACATGTATTTGTAATTAAATATTTAAGTATACTTGAGGTGTTGATATGATCATTCACCAAAATTCTGACCCACTAGTTGCTCCTTGCTAATCAGGTTACTTCCTTTCTATAATGGGAGCATTATGTATTTTCCACTATAATATGTGGAAATTGTTTTATTATAATACAATTAGGACATTATAACTATGAATAGTTGAGTCTTTCTAAATCCTTGTGGAAAAGAAAATAGAGTACCAAGTCTGAAATATAAAAAAAAAAAAATTCTAACCTATACAATACTGAAATGTTATGTATAAATATCTGTTAACTTGGATTAAGGCATGCATTTATTGTGATGAGCACCAGACGATGTGTGGAAGTGTTGAGTCACTATACTGTACACTTGAAACTAACATTATTACACTGCATGTTAACTAACTAGAATTACAATAAAATCTTTAAAAAAAAAGAAAAAATCTGTCACTTAAATTGAATGTTACACTCTTAAAATATCTTAAATATATGTTTTTTCTTTGTAATAATGATATAAATAATACATGGTAATTATAAAAATCTAAATCTAAAAAATGACCTAAAAATAATTATGTAAGTATCATAATCCAGAGGTAAATATTATTAATGTTTTAGAATATATACTTTGATATTGTTTTCAGGTCTATGAAATGAATGTGTGTATATATGTATATGTACATATACATATATATGTATAATATCACACATAATTGAATTAAATGTTTTTAATAGAATAACTTATATTAAAATATGAGCCCACAGCATATTTTTAACAATTTAATAAATTTTAACTCACAAGAATGAAGAATACCAAATTATATAATTTATTCTGAAATTTAATCCAGAGTTACATTGGGCAATGATCTAAAGCTAAATTTTGAAGATAATATACAGATTAACATAATCACTTAGCACATAAAGTACAAAATATTTTATAATTTACACTCTCAAAATAAATTAAGAATGCTATTCACAAAACTTTAGATCTTCAAGTATAAACATTAGCACATCCTAATATTAAGTATTCTAAGTTATATAAATATTGTATAATAAACTTAAAAACACAAAAATCATCTGAAGAAATTGGAGTTGTTTATTTCACATAGATAATTCTATTTTAATTTTAAATATGAGTAAATTTGTAAGAAAGAACCAATGTGATGTTTGTTTTGATGTTTGTTATTATTTATTATGGTAGAAAAAAGCTTTAATAATTTGAATATTGATAGATGGTGTTATGGATGGCATTCTTCTAAGAAGGCTAGGTATATTGCAGATGGCATTTGGCAACAATTAAAGAAAACACACATTCACTGCAATACTCTAACATGTATGTTCTATAAATAAACTGAATTTCTCAGTAAAAGAATAGAAACATCAGTAAGTTAAAGAGCTGAAGGCAAAAATGGCAGTTCTCCAAGAAATATTCTTATAGATTAGAGGAAATATTGAAGCAGGGATTTAGAGGTCTAATTTCTTTTAATTTAACACCTCTCAAGAAGTCATAGCAATGATTCTAATTTATAGGAATAATCTCTTATATGATTAGCTAATGGTAGATAACTCAGGAGGGTTTATAGTTTTTTATAATGCAGATGTGAAACAGAATGGAAAACAACAAAACTCACCAACCTGTGATACCAATTATTGTTTTAAAACATACTTCTACCACCATCAAATTGTCCTTTTAAGATTTGTATCTAGAAGTTAATTTACAAGAAATAATTGCCACTGATGTTAACTACATAATGAAGCTGAAAATTATTTCTCTATAGAAAAATATCCATGGAATTATGTAGTTAGAATAAGAAGGGATCAACAGAATTAGGAAGAAAAAATATGTGTACCTTACTGCAGCATTACCACTCAACTTCAATCATATGGAATTCTCATTTAAAAAAAATAAAATAAGGGCACCTGGGTGGCTCAGTGGGTTAAGCCGCTGCCTTCAGCTCAGGTCATGATCCTGGGATGCTGGGATCAAGTCCCAAATCTGGCTCTCTGCTCAGCAGGGAGCCTGCTTCTCCCCCACCCCACCCCCGCCTTGCCTGCCTCTCTGCCTACTTGTGATCTCTGTCTGTCAAATAAAATCTTTAAAAAAATAAAAAATAAAATAAGATATTCAACTTAAAGGTGTATATATTGAATCAATATTTCAAGGAGAAAGACTAAGCTATCTATATGTGATTCTTTCTTTTTTTTATTTAACTTTTTTCAGTGTTCCAAAATTCATTGTTTATGTACCACACCCAGTGCTCCATACAATATGCGCCCTCCACAGTATCCACAACCAGATTCACCCCACCCCTCCACACCCCCCTCCAAAACCTTCAGTTGTCTGGCAGAGTCCATAGTCTCTCATGGTTTGTCTCCCTCTCCGATCCCCCAACTCACTTTTCCTTTCCATCTCACAATGTCCTCCGTGTTATTCCTTATGCTCCACAAGTAAGTGAAACCATATGATAATTGACTCTCTCTGCTTGAATTATATCACTCAGCATAATCTCTTCCAGTCCCATCCATGTTGATACAAAATTTGGGTATTCATCCTTTCTGACAGAGGCGTAATCCTCCATTTGTATATACGGACCTTATCTTCTTTATCCATTCATCCGTTAGAGGGCATCTCGGTTCTTTCCACAGTTTGGAGACTGTGCCCATTGCTGCTATGAACATTGGAGTACAGATGGCCCTTCTTTTCACCACATCTGTATCTTTGGATCAAAATTCCATCGGCATTTTCCAAAGAGCTGGAACAAACAATCCTAAAATTTGTATGGAACCTGAAAAGACCCCGCATTGCTAAGGAAATCTTGAAAAAGAAAAACAAAACTGGGGGCATCACATTGCCTGATTCAAGCTTTACTACAAAGCTGTGAGCACCAAGACAGCATGGTTACTGGCACAAAAACAGACACAGACCAGTGGAACAGAGTAGAAAGCCCAGATATGGACCCTCAATTCTATGGTCAAATAATCTTTGACAAAGCAGGAAAAAAATATCTAGTGGAAAAAAGACAGTCTCTTCAATAAATGGTGCTGGAAAAATTGGACAGCTATGTGTAGAAGAATGAAACTCGACCATTCTCTTACACCATACTCAAAGATAAACTCAAAATGGATAAGAGACCTCAAGGTGAAGCAGGAATCTATCAAAATCCTAGAGAAGAACATAGGCAGTAACCTCTTTGACATTGGCCACAGAAACTTTGTTCAAGATATGTCTCCAAAGGCAAAGGAAACAAAAGCAAAAATGAACTTTTGGGACCTCATGAAGATCAAAAGCTTCTGCACAGCAAAGGAAACAGTCAATAAAACAAAGAGGCAACCCACGGAATGGTAGATGTTTGCAAATGACACTACAGACAAAGGGCTGATATCCAAGATCTATAAAGAACTCCTCAAACTCAACACACACAAAACAGATAATCATGTCTATAAGTGATTCTTATCCCCATGAATGTTTACAATGCTGTCTTATGTAGCAGTTGTTGAAAAATCCTAGATTTATGATTCTGTGAGATCATTCAGCGATCCATTGCAGAGTATCAGAAATTTTATTTCAAAAGCATTTCTTTCATTAATTTATATTGATTTATGGTCTACAATTTATCTTTTTATCTTCTCTATCCACCACCATCCCCAGCCCGAGTAAGCCCAAGATTATTTGTCATTAAAGTAACGATATCAAAATATGAAAAAAAAAATCATCATGTATTTTTCCTATTCCTTCAATGATTCTACAAATTCCATTAATTATTTCTGGTAAACCTTTCCTTCTGTATCTGAAATAACAACTTCCCCAGGTATAGTAGTTGCATTCAGTTCTCCTGTCTTTTAATTGCTCACAAAAGGATTATACTTTTGGCTCCTTGGATTAGGTCACCATATGACTAAAGACAATCATCTGATAGGAAGTAGCATTTATTATTTCTAAGTCAAAACATTTGGTTGCCACTGAGTGACTCTCCAGAACTCTCTTTACCCACTGTCTTGCTGCAATAGCAGAATCGAGTATTGAGACAGAATTGGTGGTACAGGACTGAAAAATACCTGGAATCACTGTGTCCTAATGCAGAGGACAGCTCTTATGTAGAAATGCTCTGACCTATGCGGAACTTACATGAGCAAGTGTATTTGTCATATTTGCTACTGAGATTTTGGAGTTTATTACTGCAATAAATCCTAGGCTATGTTAACTCAACTACTGGTCACTGTTGTAAAGATATAGTAAAATTTCAAATTAACAGACACCTTTCACATGGCCTCCGCATTCTTTCAAGTTAAGGAGTGGCTGAATTAAATTTCCTTTGTCATCACACAGAGCTACCCACAGAATCCCTGTGCCACTGAGCAGTCCATACCCATCTGTGGCTGCCAACATCACTTCGTCTTTTCCTGGGGCCCTGAGAGTCTGTATTAGGCTCTGTGTCAAACCCCTCTTTTGAAACAGAGGAGACAGTGACAGCAAGAAGTGGTAGAACCTTATGTCACAGGCAGGAATTATGAGGATTTCCTACAGTGTGACAGCTGCTATCAATATGCTTCTCAAAAATACAAGGGTGTGATAATTTCATCTTGTCTCCCTCCTACATAAAAGCAAGGGACTTTGTGCTAGCTTAGACTCACAGAATTTTTCTCTGGTCTCTTTCTTATTCATGTCCTCCTTATATTTATTTATATTTCTTTGTTATGCTTATTCTGTTCTATGTATACAATCAGACTCTATTTTCCTTCTTCTACCAAAACTCTCAGCCTTTCTCATTTAAAGAACTGTGGGAGAGGAAAATAAATGACCTGATGAATTTTCTAAAATATAATTACCATTTTGAAAATATCTGTTATGAGATACATGTAAATTATGTTAGAAAATATAGTCATACCAACATCCAGGCTTTCAAATTTGGACACATCATTCCATTTCTCTGAGTCTAAAAAAGAAACTAGATGAATATGGTATTTATAAAGATACATATAAATTACATTATGCATTTCATGCACTGTTTTTCAATATATCAAGACAATGTTTCCTGGATTTGTAGTGTTAATAACCTACTTGTTTCCCTTTAATTTATTTTTGTAATCTCTTTTCCATTTCTTGAGCAAAATTGATTCTCTAATTATATTTAAGATCATGTATGCAAAATTTGGGTGGAATCTCTGAAATTTTCCTGGGGCTTGTCATCTGATAAGCTTTACTCCAGTTTTATCAAGGGTTTACTCCAGTTTAATCAGAAAATATTGGCAGAAAATATTTTTCTTTTTCTTTACAGAAGTTTAAGCTTCTTCAAGAAAAAAAAATCCTCTGATCTCTCTTTGGAAAACAGCTATGAGAATTTGGAAAATAATGTGCTTGGATTGCAGCATTTTAAAAGCAGAGCTGGAAAAATAATGTAATTGCATCATTTACACCTTTTAGCAAACTCCTTGGTTTTAAGCCCACACTTCACCCATAATCTTCTGTAAATGGAGAACACAATTCCAGAGCCTCTTTGGATTCAGTAGTCCAGAGAAAAGATTTCCAGTCATTGCTGACAGAGATGGAGGCAAGGCAATTCTTTGTGAATACTCAGGAAAAGTCTGTATTCCCGTCACCCTGTCTAAAGACATTTTCACATAATGTTCCCATTTTCAGCTCTATGTCTGACCTTACTATTCTAGGGTACCTGCTCATTCCAAATGCTTACCTTTTTGGTGGGCAAACTGGCTTGCTTCTACTCAGTGTCAAGCTCTACCAAAATTATTGTTTCCTAAGCCTCACTAAGTTATTCTTCTCTTATCTTCTTTCAAAAGTCATTGATATCTCCCTTTTCCATTTGCTCCCTCATTTACTCTCTTAGTTCATATGGATAAATATTTTTTTAAAAATTTTGTGTGTGGGATTCATTTTATTGTGTTCTACTGGGAATCCCTTCTGGATTTTTCTTTTTTTTTTTTTTCTTTTGAAAAGAGTTCCAGTCAATGGTTTTCATATTTATTTCTAGGAAATAATTTAAAGGGCACTGAAATGCTTTGATTAATTACTAATTTTTATTTTTATTTATCTCAGGTTAACCTGTTTCTACTTTTTATTAGTTGTACATTTGTTTAACTCCATAATGACAGTTATTCTTAGACAATTTTTTAAAATTATTATTATTATTATTATTATTTAAAGATTTTATTTATTTATTTGATGACAGGCAGAGATCACAAGTAGGCAGAGAGGCAGGCAGAGAGAGGAGGAAGCAGGCTCCCTGCAGAACAGAGAGCCTGATGTGGGGCTGGATCCCCAGACCCTGGGATTATGACCTGAGCTGAAGGCAGAAGCTTTAATCCACTGAGCCACCCAGGTACCCCTAGACAAACAAAATTTTAACTTTTCTCCTAGAACTATAACAAATTGAAATGCATTTTAAAATGTTAACGAGTATCTATTTGGGTAGATGGCTGCAGTTTGGTAGTTCATGGAATAATCATTACATATTTAATAAAAGGAAAATTTTAGCCTGAAATATACACATAATACAGGTAAGATGTCTACTTTTGCTTATTTTTTTGCTTGCTTTGATTGTTTGTCCAAAGGATAGAGATTATGCCCCTGTTCACCAAGTATGTGTACCATGTATCCCCCCCAAAATATTGTTCTATTATTTAATTTGCAGACTTCTGGTTTTCAGCTCCCTATGTAAGGTAAACAGCTAAAAAGACTGGAAAAAAATAAAAAAAATAAAAAAAAATTTAAAAAACACTTCTTTTCAGATCCATAGGAGAGGTAATAACAAAGGCAAATCATTGTCCTGAGATTGAAGAGAGAGGCAGGTGAACACAAGGATTTGTGCCTTACCAGAGCATTGACCCACAAGTGAAAATCACTGTGGGAACGAGTGCCACCGTAGGAAAACCTCAATTGCAGTTGACAATTTGCTAGAGGCTCTGTGTGACTGAAAATTAAAATCCTCAGAAGGAACCAGTCGTAGGGTGCCCCACAATATTGTGAGATTTACCTCCAGAAGCTCTACCAGGTTCCCACAGTAAATATCAAAGAAAAATCCCTTTAGTTCTGGTAGGGGAGGGGAAAAAAGAGCCATTTTGAAATACAACAGGGCACCCTGTTCTTAAAAAGTCCTGCTCTCAGAAAAAAACTAGTTAACAAGAGCCTAATCTGCTGGGTATTAGGAGAGCCTAATTGACTTGAAGATAGAAAAATAATGAACTCTAGCCCACTGTAGCTATCCTGTCCCACCCAAGAAGGGAGGAAAAAACAAAGAAACAAACAAACAACCAAAAAATTAAAAACCATGAGAAATTCTTGTGAAGTTCACAGTCCAGAACATAGGCTTACTGAAAGACTGAGACCTAATTTTAAGACCATGGCATGCGTCTCCCTCTATACCTCACCACCACACTACTAAAGTCTACTTACAGCAATTCTTTTACTTATTACATCATGTTTAGCTATCAAGAAAAGAAATGACAAGGCACACCAAAGGGTAAAAAAATACAATTTGGAGAGACAGAGCAATTATCAGAACCAGACACAGCAAAGATGTTGGAATTATCACACTAGGAATATAAAACAGCCATGATTAATGTGCCAACCACTCTAACAGATAAAGTAGAATGCATGAACAGATAAGCAATATCAACATCACTAATCATCAGAGAAATGTAAAATTCAAACCACAGTGAGATATCACTTCACACCTGTCAGAATGGCTAGAATCAAAAAGACAAAAAATAACAAGTATTGGTGAGAAAGTGGAGAGAGAGGAACCCTCATGCACTGTTGATGGGAATGCAAACTGGTGAAGGTACTGTGGAAAACAGTATGAAGTTTCCTCAAAAAATTAAAAAAAAAAAAATAGATCAACCATATGATCCAGTAATTCTGCCCCTGGCTGTGTATCCAAAGAAAACAAAACACTGCTTTAAAAAGATAGCTGCATCCCTATATTTATTGCAGCGTTTTTTTTACAAGTGCCAACATATGGAAGCAATCCAAGTGTCTATTGATAGACTTGTGAATAAAGATGTGGTATATATACACAATGAAATATTATTCCCCCATAAAAAAGAATGAGATCTTGTCATTTTCAACAACATGGATGGACATACCGGGTATTACACTAAGTGAAGTAAGTCAGAGAAAGACATATACCATATGATTTCAATTACACGTGGAATCTAAAAAACACAAATGAAAAAAACAAACAAAAAGCAAAAATAAAACATAAATATAGAAAAGAAACCGATGATTATAGAGGGGAAGAGAGTGGGGGTAAGGCAAAATGGGTGAAGGGGAATGGGAGATGTAGATTTCCTGTTATGGAATGAATAAATCACAGGGATGAAAGGCACAGCAGAGGGAATATAGTCAATGGTACTAGAATGGTGTTGCCTGGTGACAGATGGTAACTAGACTCATGAGAACAACACAGCATATAGAGTTGTTGAATCACTATGTTGAGTACCTGAAACTAATGTAACATTTTGCATCTACTACAACAAAAAAAAAATCTAAACCAATTATTTCCTAATTGAAGATCCTAAGTGAATGGAATTAAACATTTTTGTTCTTACAAATTAAGACTTTAATCTTTCCTTTTTTTTTTTTTTTAATTTGGCAAGTTAGGCACATCTATAAATAATTCCCCTTAAGAGTTAGTACCTAGGGTGGATTCCATACTTCTGTGGAAATAATTTCATCCATGGAAAATATGTATTTTCTACATGATTATTATTATTTCAAAATTATGTTAAACCTTCCCAAATGTGTTTTGTTGTCTGTTACCTTCTTAAAAAAACATACACAACTGTAATAAATTGACAGCAATGATACAAGGCACATGTGGAAAGAATTAGGATTATTTTGTTATTATAAGATACTTAGCTACCCATGAAGTTAAAGAGTGTTATTTGAAGGTGGAATTGGGTTAGCTTTAATTGTATATGTATTGCAAACTCTAGGGAAACCACTAAAAGAATTCTTTAAAATTATAGATGGGACTCCCAAGGAACATGGCAGAATGGGTGGACCCTAAACTTATCCCCTCCCACAAATACAACTAGATAACACATGCACCGGAACAACCTGGAAAAGAATACAAAAACTGATAGAACAAACTCCACAAGTAAATGTAGACAAAAAGCCACATTAAAGTGGGTAGAAAGAGGGAGGACTCCGTGGGAAGATAAACCCTACATGTCTGACCTCCAGGGGGAGGGAACTGTGAGCACAGAGAGGGGTGAGAAACAGACTAGCATACCAGGGAGGCTACAAGGGGAACAAAAATCCCACAGCATTTGTCTTTGAAAATCAGAGGGGCCAAATTTTGTGAGTCCCTATAACCAGTGAGACTTAAAGCCTGGAACTTTAAAAATCAGTGAGTTTGGCTCTGAGAAAGCCCAGAGGGCAATAGGAGCTAAACCCATGTCCTTAAAGAGATAGCACAACAAACAAGCCTGCTGAGAAACAGCTTGGAAGCAGTAGTTTGAAAGACATCTGAGGTTTATGGGAGGGAGAGTTAGGTACTCATCTCAGAGTTCCCTGAGGGACTTCTCCAGGAAATAAGGAGATGGCAGGGGTCATTTCCCTCCTCCAACCCCTCATCATGGACATATAGCCACCTGTGGGAACCAAGCACAGTGCTACACACACAAATTAACTTGCTTACACTGTGCGCTGCTCCCCCAAGACCTCTCAATCCCTGTGCAGATGCCCCCCCACACACACATTCTGTGCAGAGTGGCCCTGACTGCCTGGTTTCTATATAAGGGACTTATACAACTCAACACTCCAAAAACAAATAATCCAACTAAAAAATGTGTGCAAGACATGAACAGATATTTCTCCAAAGACATATACAGATGGCCAACAGACACATGAAAAGATGCTCATCATCACTTATCACCAGGGAAATACAAATCAAAACTACAATGAGATATCACCTCATACCTGCCAGAATAGCTAAAATCAAAAACACAAGAATAAAAATGATATAACAATAAAAACAAAAACAAAAACACAAGAAACAAGTGTTGGTGAGGATGTGGGAAAAAAGGAACCCTCTTGCACTGTTGGTGGAATGAAAACTGGTGAAGACACTGTGGACAACAGTATGGAGATTTCTCAAAAATTTGAAAATAAAACTACCCTACCATCCCGTAATTGCACTACCGAGTATTTACTCTAAGAATACGAAAGCACTAATTCAAAGGAATACAAGTACCCCTATATTTATTGCAGCATTATTTACAATAACAAAATTATGGAAGCAGCCCAAGTATCTTTTGATAGATGGGATAATCCATAGATGGGTTGGTATGTGTATATATAGAGAGCTAGAGAAAGCTATATAGATATGCATAGATACATATAGACATATATATAATGGAATGTTACTCAGCTATAAAAGAGAATTAAAAAATTAGGGTGCTTGGGTGGCTTAGTTGTTAAGTGTTTTCCGCTGACTCAGGTCATGATCCCAGGTCCTGGGTTCTAGCCCCACATCAGACTCCCTGATGGGCAGGAAGCCTGCTTCTCCCTCTCCCACTCCACCTGCTTGTGTTCCCTCTCTTGCTGTGTCTCTCTCTGCTAAATAAATAAAATATATTTTTAAAAATTAATGAAAAAATGAATTCTTACCGTTTGCAATGATGTGGATGGAGCTGAAGAGTATCATATTAAGTGAAATAAGTCAGTCAGAGAAAAGCAAATACCATATGATTTCACTTATATGTGAATATAAACAAATAAACAAATGAACAATGAAATAAACAAATGAACAAAGGAAAAAAAAAAGAGAGAGAGAGGAACCAAGAAACAGACTCTTAACTATAGAATATAATCTGATGGTTACCAGAGCAGAAATGGTTGGGGGATGGGTGAAATAAGTGATGGGGATCAAGGAGTGCACTTACAGTGATGAGCACAGGGTGATGTATGAAATTATTGAATCACTATATTGTACACCTGAAACAAATGTAACACTGTACGTTAACTATATTGGGATTAAATATGAAAGAACTATAACCAATTATGATAAGTAACAAGAGGAAATGGAGTTATAAAAAATTCATAAAAACCACAAAATGCAGAAAGAGTGAAAAACAAAAGTAGGAACAAATAATAAACACAATAAATACAAAATAGTAATGAATATGGTAGCTAGTAATACAGCTATATCAATAATCATTTTGAGTGTCACTGGTTTAAATGCAACAATTAAAAAGCAGAGGCTGTGGACTCCTGGGTGGCTCAGTTGGTTAAGCAACTGCCTTCAGCTCAAGTCATGATCTTGGAGTCTAGGGATCACGTCCCGCATCAGGCTCCCAGCTCCATGGGGAATCTGCTTCTCCTTCTGACCTTCTCCTCTCTCATGCCCTCTCTCATTGTCTCCTTCTCAAATAAATAAAAAATCTTAAAAAAAAAAAAAAACAGAGACTGTCAGAGTAGATCAAAAGACAACACCCAAATCTTTATTGTCTACAAGAAACCCACTTGAATTATGAAGACACGTTTAGATTTAAAGAAATGGATGGTAAAAAAATATGCCATGCTAACACTAATCCAAATAAAGCAGAAATAGTTAAATTAGACTTAGACAGAATAGACTTCAAAGCAAGGAAAATAATCAGAGGTAAAGGAGAGTGGAATTAAATTACAAATTAATAACAGAAAGAAATCAGAAAATCCCAGAACACATGAAGTTTAAACAACTTTCCTCCAAATAACACCATGGGCCAAGGAAGAATTTTCCAGATAAATTAAAAATATACTGAACTAAATGAAAATAAAAACATAAACTTAAAATATAAATTTGTGGGATACAGCAAAAGCAGTACTGAAGTGGAAATTGAAAGCCTTGATAGCATTTAATAAAATGATCTCAAGTTAGTAATATAAGTTTTTTCTCTTAGAAAACTAGGAAAAAAAGAGATAATTAAATCCAAAGTAAGCAGAAGAAAAGAAATGATAGCAATTACATAAAAAAAACAACAACACTGTTGGTGGGAATGCAAGCTGGTGCAACCACTCTGGAAAACAGCATGGAGGTTCCTCAAAAAATTGAAAATAGAGCTACCTTATGACCCAGCAATTGCACTACTGGGTATCTATCCTAAAGATACAGACGTAGTGATCCAAAGGGGCACGTGTACCCGAATGTTTATAGCAGCAATGTCCACAATAACCAAGTTATGGAAAGAACCTAGATGTCCATCAACAGATGAATGGATAAAGAAGATGTGGTATATATATACGATGGAATACTATGCAGCCATCAAAAGAAATGAAATCTTAGCATTTGCGACATGGATGGAACTAGAGCGTATTATGCTTAGCGAAATAAGTCAACTGGAGAAAAACAACTACCACATGATCTCCCTGATATGAGGAAGTGGAGATGCAACGGGGGTGGGAGTTAAGGTGGTAGGAAAAGTAAAAATGAAAGAAGATGGGATCGGGAGGGAGACAAACCAAAAGAGACTCTTAATGTCATAAAACAAACTGAGGGGGGTGGGGGGAAGAGGGGTTGGGTGAGGGTGGTGGGGTTACATCATATGTTTAAATAAAGCTTAAATAAAGTAAAAAAAAAAAAAAAACAACAAAACTAAACACTGGCTCTTTAAAAAGATAAGTAAAATTGATAGCTTCTACCTAGGTTTCTTAAGAAAAAAAGAGAATACAAATTACTAATATCAGAAATTTGAGAGGAATACCACCACTGTCATGGATATTTAATGGGGAAGGCTAAAACATGTGGGGAGGCAGAGGGCATATGGGAAATCTCTGCACTGTTTCTTCAATTTTTGCTGTGAACTCTAAACTGTTTTTAAAAAATGAAATCTTCATTTAAAAAAATAAGATTAATTTGCACAACTGTATAATCTATTTTGATAAATGATAATGCAAGGGTCTTTTGGGTGGTTACAATTTGAAAGAAAATGAAATATATTGAGATTTTAATATGATTTTATATTTTGACTCTCCAATATAATTTTTTAAAGATTTTATTTATTTATTTGACAGAGAGAGAGAGATCACAAGTAGACAGAGAAGCAGGCAGAGGCAGGTGTTGGGGGGGGGGGAGCAGGCCCCCTGCTGAGCAAAGATCCCAATGCAGGACCCCATCCCAGGACCCTGAGATCATAAGCTGCGTCGAAAGCAGCCACCCAGGTGCCCCCACGCTCCAATATAATTTTTACTCAATATAATTTTACTCAATATAATTTTTAAAGATACATTATTGAAGGTGCTTCAATAATGTATCTTTAAAAGTTTTTGTATTATATTTTTCTTTCTATTTGTAATATATATTCAATGAATTGTCTTCCTTAGTACTTAGATTATATGTTCAATGAATTTTGTAAGAATGAAAACTTGATACATAAATTAGCACCTGGATAATAAGTGAAAGAATACAGTTGAGATAAACTAATCAGAAAATATAATATGTAAACATATAGGTTAAATTAACTACATGCACATTACATGTGTAAAATATAATGACACTTTGATTTCTTTTTCACCTTGGTTCTGATTCAAAAGAGTGACCTAATACCAAAAAAGGTATTAAGGTATTTCTTAGGTACCTAAGAAATTCCACCATTATGTATATACTCTTTAGAAATGACTGACAAAAGACACATACCACAATGTCCATAGAATTAAGTGTCAAAACTCTAAGCAGAAAACTAGAAAATGTTCATCCATTGTGGTATGGCCAAACAAATTGTGGATATTATACAATGGAATACACATCACTAAGAATATATAAATTTATACTACACACAGCAATATCAATGAAAATAACAAACATGATATCAAGCAATAAAGTCAGTCACAAAAGAAAGAAATTCATTTATGTATAATCTAAAAAAAGACAAACCCACATAGTCAAGAAGAACCATCCTGGTGAAGACTGATTATGGTTGGTAAAGGAGCATAATGTGGCTTTCTGAGATGCAGACCCTGTTTCATTTCTTGATCTTGGTGTTATTTTCATTGCATGTGTTTAACTCATGAAAACTATAACATGAATTATGTGCTTTTTTTCCCATGTTATTCCGCAATTAATTTTTTAAATGTCTACATACCCATTTACATAATTAATTACCTAACTTTAAAATATATAAACAAAAATGTCCATGATTTTTTATAAGATTTTATTTATTTATTTGGCACAGAGAGAAATCACAAGTAGGCAGAGAGGCAGGCGGGGGTGGGGGTGGGGAAGCAGGCTCCCCGCTGAGCAGAGAACCCAATGCGGGACTGGATCCCATGACCCCAAGATCATGACCCGAGCCGAAGGCAGAGGCTTAACCCTCTGAGCCACCCAGGCGTCCCCATGATTTTTAATTATTACACAAGTCTAGCAGATCCAAATATAATAACTTACATAAAAGCACAAGCCTCAAAGTAAAGCTGAATTATGCATATTTTTGAGAATTATGATATTGATTACATGACTCTGTTTGTTATTGAAATGCTTACTTACCAAATCAGATATTAACCTTTTATATATTCCTTGGTTAGCTAAAAATTTCTAATAAAAAGCTAGACCAATATGATAACATGATATTTAGAAATATGTATTCATCATCCTTCCTTAAGCACATATGGTCTATTCCTATATTTTGTGTCAGAAAACATGCCAGTCTCTGCCTTAGATCACTAGACCTGAACAGGAAAAAAAAAAAAAAAGACATACTTTTGAGTTCAAAAGTCACTGGCCTTAAAGGCCAACCTAAAAACCACAGACTGAGGGGTTTGGGGGACCATAAAGAGTTGGTGAAATTTCAATTTTGTTGAAATGTTTTCAGCACTGACCACTTTTTTTTTCCCTCTCTGCCAGGGAGCCTTGTGAAAGTCAAAGACCAGTTGTCTCTTTTTACTCCTTCTGGGGTTGACCATAAATACCCCAGCCAGCTTCCAGCTGGCTGAATCTATCAGTCCCTTGAGTGCTCCATATCTATTTGATACAACCTGCGCAAAAACCACATTCAGTCAAAATCCTGGGCATCTTTAAGCTCATCCACAAAGGAGGATGGAGCTTAGGTGCCTATATGGTTTATGGTGACATAAAAGTAAGCCCTTGACTATATCTGGACCAGAAAAAAATCAGCCTAAGATTTCTTAGATCTGGAAGAGCACAGAAAGTCATGTTACATATGACAGACATAACACAATGTTACTAGGTCTGTATCTCTTGCAAGTCTGTGAAGATGAGTGAAGACGATTAGATATAACAAGATTTTTTTATGCACCCAACTCAAATAATTGTATATAAATTACAAAAGCAGTATACTCATTTCAATATCATTGTAAACTCTGAAGGAAAAAGCAGAGATATTTAGTTGTTCCTTGATGTCAGGGACTATATGTACTCATTAACTGACACATCATGCATACTGAATGAGTTATTGACTAAGTGAATAAGGGAAGGAATGAATGAAGAGGAATGGGTAACTGGCTTTCTGTTAGACTTCGCACAAATCCATGTATAATTATTAGTCACGAGAGATATGCATCGGATGACGGGGTTTGCAGATTCTGAGGAGGTATGCTGTGAGTAATTTACCCTTGTGATGTATTATTACATTACCAAAGCATTGCAAAGCAAATATAATTTTGATTACAGTACTCATCCAGAAAATAAGGGATAAATGGTAGAAGCTAATGAGTTCAGAGTTTCCATTCAGAATTTTAATACATAAAAGAAACTTCCGGGACTGAGGGAATATTCTAAATGTTTCATGAAGGAAAATTCTGTTTTGGTGTTACAGAGCCATGTGGTTCTTTCACTGGGACTTTTAAAGCAAAAATTATGCTGAGAAACCTACTTATAACAATATCACTTACAACGGTTTCTTTTGCATTAAGTCTTTTAAAGTCCCAGGCTAATAAGAACAATTGCATTATTTTGGCACTCTTCGGCTTTTAAACCAGTACATCACACAAACATCTGTGGAACCAGAGGAAACATTTTAAGTTTAGCAAATGGGGCAAGATTTTTAGTGAAAATGCAAAACTCATTATGAAGTTTCACCAAGAAGGTGCAATAGCATACTTATGAGAGTGTCATATAGAAACCATCAAATGATGGATTTTAATACATCATTTGATATTCTTCCTGGTATCAGTAGATTTGTTTTCTTTTTCTTTCTTTCAGAATTACTAGTGCTAAATCTACAAATCACATTCCAAATGCATTCCCTGATTGGATTGTTTCAGCTTTTTCTCCTTTACAGATGCACTCCCTCTTACACTTCTAAGTTTGCCTCAGTTTCAACTTCACTGGCTTCTTGCAGGACCCAACTAAATCAAAAGGAAAGAGTAGAGGCTTCATATTTGTAAATTCCATTGATACATTTATAAACTTGAACAGATAGTTGTGACATTGCCGCAGAAAGCTTAAAATACAATTAGGTTTTAAAAGGAAAGGAATGGGATTCAGGGTTGGGGGGACAGAATAACCAAAGAGAGCCCCAAGCCATACTGTAGAAATGACACTCTTAATCAACCCAATAGGATTTCCAGAGCAAAGATTTTTTTTTAAGTTATGTTATGTTATTCACCATACAGAACTTCATTAGTTTTTGATTTAGTGTTCCATGATTCATTGTTCATGTATAACACCCAGTGTTCCATGCAATACGTGCCCTCCTTAATACCTATCACTGGGTTAACCCCTCCCCTGAGTAATATTCCATTGTATATATGGACCACATGTTCTTTAACCATTTTTCTGTTGAAGGACATCTCAGCTCTTTCCACAGTTTGGCTATTATGGACATGAGAGCAAAGATACCTAACAGAAATTCCAGTATTGAGCAGACATAATTCATCCCTAGGACTTCTAACACACTAGCCTATTGGTCAGGAGCTTTCCCAGAAGAGTGCAGCCCCTGCTTGAAAGCTGAAGTGGGGTCCTGATGGTGCTAACACATAAAGACCAACTGAGCTCCCTGCAGGTGAACAGCAGGCTGTTTTCTGAAGGGAGACATGAGTTACACAACCCCATGGTTCATCATACCTTCAGACTTAAGGATGCCTGAGACTTTGATCCTTGGTTAAATTCCTTTCAATTTCAATTTAGTCAATATATGGGAGTGTACCAGATCTAAACTAAGCAAGGATTTTTTTTTTAATCTTCCTATGTATTCTGCATCGTTCTAAATAAAACTCCAAATTCACCGTACTTTAAGGATTCAAGATTGACTTTATAACCTGTAGTTAAGGAGCTCATACCTCCTCAGCACTAGCTGAGGAGGTATGAAAGCTGAAAGAACCCCATCGATAATGCATTTCCTTAGCAGAGATGGATCTTGCCTCCTTCTTCACTCATATATCTTGTAACCAAACACACCTCTGAACAATGTGTACTTGGGACATTGAGCTTTATCTGAGAGCTAAAAGACAATGATGCTCTGATGCAATATATGCCGTGATTCTTAACCAGTCTTTTCTTAAAGTTAAATGGACCACTGCTTTAAAATAATATGGAGTAACTGGGCCAGATTTACTCTCCAACACCAAACAGAAATCCGATAGGAGCTTAGGGTAAACAATTATAGTAAATTCAAATAATGGAATGTTCTCCGAAAGAAAAAAAAAAAAAGAATAAAGTATGATCCACATAATAATATGGGCGAATCTACAAACACATTCTGAGTGCAAAAAGCTAGACTCAAAACTGTACCTATTGTATAATCGCAAGCACATGATGTTTTGGAAAAAGCAAATTTAATCCAAGATGATAGAATCAGAAGAGTGACTGTCTCTGTTGGAGACAAGAACTGCATGTAAAGGGGAAAGAGGAAACAGTTATATCCTGATAGGCCTGAAATTTATTCAGATGGATGCCTTTGTCAAAAATCACACTGTACATTTCAGATTATTAATGCATTTCACTGAATAAAAATTTTACCTCAATTTTTAAAAATTATCCCAAACCATCTATTGAATGGAAGTAGAATGGCATTCAGATGTTTCACTTTTAATAATAGTCATCTTGCGTAGTACCTAAAATGTTGAATTATTGGGATCATCTATAATTTTAGCTTTAATGCATGATGATAGCTCTGATTTTAAAAAATCTCTGGGTGAGCTTATATATTTTGTTTTAAATTAATAAAATTTTATATAATCCAATGTGTTCCACCATGAAGAATAAAAATAATTCAAATAAGTGGACTAATATACATGCACTGTTCTGTTTCTTTAAGTCAGTTATTTGAGGTAATTAAATTTTGGTAATATTGTAATGTGCCATCCTTGCTCTTTATATCTTTCTTCTTCTCCATAGCAAATTAGCAGGAAAACACTTAAAAATAATTCTGAAGATTAAAAGAGATGTGTCTATAAAATGAAGCTTCTCCTCAGAACTCACTGATGTAATAGATGTAAAATGGTTATAGAGGACATAACTATTGACAGGTCTTGGAGAGTGCGTAGCATCCATTAGCAGATTGAACCTCTATGAACTGAAGACAAAACTTCCAGAAAAACTGATAGCCCTTTCAGTTGAATTACAGATTCCCTTCCTGCTAAAACAAAGGGAGGTCCCCATTTTATTGATGAAACTTTCTGAAATTGAATGAAATAAATCCTCCACCACTCTTCCAGTAGACATAAAACCTGGTTGAAAAAGGTGTATGATAATTCTACATAATAGGCAGAAAGGACAGCATCATATCACCTAGTGCAGAAATAATTGGACACTTGTCTTATTTTGGTTTTGTCCAGAATAGATACTTATTCTACTTTATGTAACACTTATCCAACCCAAAGTTAGAGCAGAGAATATCTCTAAGAGTTTCAGTAATGGATTGCAGACAAATTCTGCAAATGTACTAGGAAGCACGTCAATGGGAATTACCTCCTCTAAAATGACATAGTAACAATTTGATTATGAAGTAGAATTAAGCACCTATTAACAAGGATGAATGGGTGAAACCAGAAAACAACCAAGATGTCCCTCAAAAGGTAAACTGGCAAACAAACTATGGTGTTTCTGTATAGTAGAATATAATTCATCAGTAAAAATAAATTAGTTATCAAGCCATGAAAACACATGGAGAAACCTTAGAAGTATACTGCTTAGTGAAACAAGGCATTCTAAAAAGGTTATGTAACTGTCCAAATCCAATTATATGATATATAGGGAAACACAAAACTATAAAGACATTGAAAAGATTAGTGATTGTCGAAGGTTGAGAAGGAGAGATGAAGACTAAGCACAGGGGATTTTTAGGGCAGTGAAATGATTATATATGATACTGTAATATTAACTATAGACATATGCAATCATCAAAACTGTAGAATTGTACAACAGGAAAAGTACACCCTAATGTAAACTATGGACTTTAGTTAATAATAATAATAATAATAATATCAGCTCATCAGTTGTAACAAATGTATCACACTAACACAAGGGGGGAGATATGTGAGAACACTGTACTAGATGCTCAATAATCTGAAGTCTAAAACTGCTCTGAATATAATCAATTAATTAATAAAAGCAATTCTCTGACATCCTTGGAATCAAAGGACCTCAGCAGCCAAATGCAATAGTTAAAGTAACATATGTTACTCATGGCAAAAAGATGTCAGGAGCTCTTCCTCTGTTTCTATAGGTATCAATAGTGTGTTCACATGTAACTTACATGTTTGTAGATATGTTGTCGTAAAAACACATGGGAAATGGTGCCCAATAAGAAAAAATGATGGGCATGACATGAAGAGCTGAATTTCTATGCTTTCTGAATCTGAAGGGATATTCCTTGGAAAGATCTCTGGAATCTAGAGGTAGAAATGAAAGGACAGGAATGTGAGATTATAAAACCCTTTATCTTTTTAACTCCTAATATTTGTCTCTCATTTTTTTGGATGCATTGGTAATGGAAATGGACAGATGAGGAAAGTCTTCTAAGTGTATTACAGCTACCTACATCCTGGATGAGATAGTATAAAAGGAAGTAAAAAGGGAAGTGGATATGCACGCGTGTGTGTGTGTGTATGTGTGTTGGGGAGATGGATGTTCCAAGAGTTTAAGTCATCTTAGAAAACTACTAAGGAATTATGGCCACAAGTAACACGATTTTTTATGAAGGGAAGTCCAAAGCCTTATTGGATGGTTCAACTCTGGGTAATTACCAATGTTTTACAACACCTGTTTTCATGCATCAAATATTATAAAGTTTACTGTTATGAAAATCATATACATGCATGAGGAAATTATAAATATGCAACTAGTCATCTGATTGAATGGAATGAAAGAAAAAATTAAAAATTAAGAGTGACATTTCACTACTTCCTTCTGTCCTAGAAACGCCTGATAATTTGGCCATTGCTTGGCAACTGGCTACATCATTAAGTTAAGGAATATATAATATTGTGTGGAGTAAGGTAAATGAGGGTTTATGGGGGTTGTTACTCTCTGTGAATTGTTCCAACAATGAATCTAAGTACACAATATCTGGTTGTCAGTATTGTCATAAAATATGTATTTAATGAAATGCAAGTGCACCCCCTCCCCCAAAAAAGGAAGCTCATCACACAACCCTGAGGGAACAGTATGATTAAAAAGTTTAAAGGATAAAGAGAGAGCTGTTATCTTCCCTGAGTTGATGTAGTGTGTGCACTAGTTAGCCTCATTTCTTAGGAGTTATACAAAGCTGTGTCTGAGAGTCATGAGAACTGAGTTGATTTTAAGGAATCCTCCATGAGCCTGAGGGCAATGCTCTGGCAAGGAGATGAAGGTGCTGGTTGCTGAAAACATCAGGATAAAGTGATCCAAAGTATAGGAGCAGAGCAGAGCATTGACACCACTGCATCAAATTCAGTGGACCTACAGCCAGGGTCCTAGAGGTTGACATGCCCTATTCCATCAGGCCCATAGGCAGTTCATCATCAAGGTCTATGGATTTTATTTCTCCAATATCCCCCACACCCATCTATCCACTTTTTTCTCCTGCTGCTAACCACGTTGTATGAGATATGACTTAGAGTACTGCAATACTGACATGATTAGTCCACTCATCCTTTTTGCCCTATCTCAATCAATTTCTCAATTTTCAGCCAAAAAGATATTTTAAAATTTCAAATCTGATCATATCATCTCCCTGCTCCCACATCTCACCCCCTTGTCTTTCCTTTGTTTGAAATATTTCACTGTCTTTCTATTGATCATAGGCACGGATAGCCTGCAATGACTTGGCCTGAATCTCACTAGTTCAGCCCCATTCATTACCATAGTGTTACCTTCTTTTTCTGAATCAGCCCCATCAGACTTCTCATATGGACAATGAGTAGTAATTGCTGGACATGGGACTTGATCTTATTGTGCAATGCTCTCTCACAGAGAAAATCGATCACTCTCACTTCCCCTGTTTATTTCCTGCTTAGTTCTCAGAAGGAAATTCCTCAGACTGTCATATCCTCTGCTTCGTTTCAATGTGTGTCTATGTCTGTGCGTAAATTTGTGTGTATATTATACGTATGTCTCTCTGTGTGTATGTGTGTATTTTTTTAAATATTGTATTTATTTATTTGAGAGAGAAAGAGAGAGTCCTCGAGAGTGGGGGGAGGAGCCAGAGGAAAAGGGAAAAAGCAGATTTCACTCTGAGCACAGAGCCAGCGACAGGGCTCAATCTCATGACTCTGAGATGGTGACCTGAGCCGAAACCAAGAGTCAGATGCTTAACTGACTGAACCACTCAGGTGTCCCAAGTATGTGTGTCTTTTTTACCATTATTTTTCTTCACTCTGGACTTTAAGTTACATGATGTAGTACCTGGATTATATATTCTACAAGTCCACAAATGTCAGTAAATATTTGACTTGAATGAACAGACAGACAACATCACTTAATATATGTATTATATTTCTGTTTTCTGTTTTCCATAATTATCATATCCTTGGTCATTATAATTTTGAGAGCACCTTACAGGAAGATGAACCACAATGCTGATATGATTACCTATTGTCCAAATTTTACTTTTATAGTATTTCTGATATATTCCATACAATCTATCATTGCTTATTTTCATAATATCTTTAAATTGTTTTTCCCATAGTAAGTCAACTGCTTTTGTCTGTCATTCTGTTATTGTATTATCTCCTCTCTAATGCAAAATTCAGAATTGTCATTTTATTGTAGAGTACACAATTACTGTGGTCTAAAATTATTTCTTATTCCTCTAAAATATTTTCATGTTTTCAAATCATTTCTTACTTATATGTGTTTACTGTCTTTATGTTATCAAATCTTAATCTTTTTTCATGACTTTATCAGTTTTTCCTAGTTATTTGTTATTGAACAATGATAATTTTGTACAGTTTTGAGTGGATTTCTCTCACTCACATTAGGATTAGGCCTTTCACCTTCCCATACAATTCTTTTTTTTTTTTTTAATGATTTTATTTATTTATTAGTTAGAGAGAGAGAGTGAGCACAGGCAGATAGAGAGGCAGGCAGAGGCAGAGGGAGGAGCAGGCTCCCTGCCGAACAAGGAGCCCGATGTGGGACTCGATCCCAGGACGCTGGGATCATGACCTGAGCTGAAGGCAGCCACTTAACCAACTGAGCCACCCAGGCATCCCTCCCCTACAATTCTTTTATAGCCTTCTCTTCTAGAGTTTTTTAACTATTCAAAAATTTAACTGAAATATGGAAAAAGAGGAGCACCTGGGTAGCTCAGTGGATTAAGTCTCTGCTTTTGGCTCAGGTCATGATCCCAGGGTCCTGGGATCGAGCCCTACATCAGGCTCTCTACTCAGCGGGGTGCCTGCTTCCCTTCTCTCTCTCTGCCTGCCTCTCTGCCTACTTATAATCTCTCTCTCTGTCAGATAAATGAAATCTTTAAAAGGGAAAAAAGAAATATGGAAAAAGGAAAAAGTTATAGACTTGAACATCCTAAGAGGAGAATTTCAAATCTTAGTACCTTTATCTTTGGTTTGGGTGAAAACACTATAAAAGCTTTATGCCAAATATGGTTTTCTTTGCCATGTTGCCTTCTATTACAGCATACATATGCTTTGAGCTCGGTGGGGTTTGGGGTAATCTGGCCACAAATTACCTTGTAACCAGTCTTGCTGACAATATCCTCGAGTACCTGCTTTTTTCTTTTTAAGATTTATCTATTTATTTTAGAGAAAGAGAGAAACACACACACACACACACACACACACACACACACACCAGCATTGGGGGAGGGACAGAGAAAGAGGGAGAGAATCCTCAAGCAGACTCCCTGCTGAGCTCAAAGCACAACATAGGGCTGAATCTCAGGATCCTGAGACCATGACCTGAGCCAAAATCAAAAGCTGTACACTTAACTGAGCCACCCAGGCACCCTGATATCCTCAAATATCTTGACACAACTATCCTATCCCCTTGTTCCTGGTCTTACTGCCTCTTTTATGTGTTTTCATGGTAAATGTCAGCTCCTCAACTGACATTACTACTTAAATGATGCTTTGGGTGATGGGTTCCCTACAAAACTCCACAGTCTGGCTTGCTTAATTGACACAAATTTCTTTTCTTACTGTTCTGGAGGCTAAAAGCCCAAGATTAAGGTATTTGTAGATTTAGTTTCTCCTGAGGCCTCTCTCCTGGATTTGCAGATAGCTCTCTTCTGTCTATGTCCTCATACGGCCTTTCTTCTGCACACACATACTCCTTTTATCTCTTCCTCTTCTTAAAAGGACAATAATATTTTAGATTAGGGTCTTACCATTTAACCTTAATTACCTCCTTTAAGGTGCTATTGCCAAATCCAGTCGTGATTGAGGTGAGAACCTCAATCTATGAATTTTCAGGGGACACAATTCAGTCTATAAGTAACTGCCCATATCTTGTGTTTACTAGTACAGTGGTCAAACAGTTATGCCTCACCTTTGTCTAGGCACATCAGTTCTTGAAAGAGAGAAAAACTTTATAGACTACTTCCGTAAATCACCAAAAGCTGCTGGCCTGGTATAGCTGTTTGTGACTCTGAAACAATGTGCACAGTTCTCTCTATTATCACACTAAAGAAAAGCCATGTGGAACTTTTTATGACACACTGTCATCACCATCCTTCAATCTTCTAAAACAGGTGGTGTGTGTTTCAGCCAATAACTCCTCTATTTGCTTTGATGGGTTTTGCCTCATACTCAGGAAGTTCCAAGTTGACTTTATAAAAGTTTGTTAATCATTTATTATGTGTACAATGGCAATCTGAAATTCTTCAAAGTTCTTGGAATTTGGATATACCAACCCTGAGATTCCAGCTCTGATTTTTTATATTTAAAGTCGCTTTATTATTGGGATTTTTAAAACTATTTATTTAGTTAAGAAAATGCTGGTTAGGGACGCCTGGGTGGCTCAGTTGGTTAAGCAGCTGCCTTCGGCTCAGAGCATGATCCCAGCGTCCTGGAATCGAGTTCCGCATCAGGCTCCTTGCTCGGCAGGGAGCCTGCTTCTCCCTCTGCCTCTGCCTGCCTCTCGGTCTGCCTGTGCTCGCTCGCTCTCTCTCGCTCTAACAAATAAATAAATAAAATCTTTTAAAAAAATGCTGGATAGATAAATAATTATTTTCAAACTTCCTGCATTATTTAACCCACTTTTATTTCATTTTCACTTTTTTTTCAGGGTATCTTTTAAACTTTTTTCAAGAAAAGGCCATGTTTTCCCCACAGCACTTGGCAAAATTCTATAAAGTGATATTGAAATCATTAGTGGAAATGTTTGTATAGATTAGAGTCCTTGGTTATGTTATTATTTAATATTCTAACTACTCCAATTAAAATATAGTTGAATTAAATACTAGAATTGAAGATTTCTTATGTAATAATATTTCAAAGAAATGTTCTATTAGTTAGTTTGATAGAAAAAAACACAAACAGAAGTCTCTGGTGTTTATAAAGCAATCACAAAGTTTATTCATTCTCTTGATTCTGTGGTGTGGCTTGAAAGGGATTATTATATCCAACTAACAAAAGATGTAACTAAGTCTCTTAAGGAGGTAAACAGACTTCCCAATATAATACAGGAAGCAAAGGGGTAAAGCTCAAACTCAAACACAGGTTTTTCTGCCTCTAAATCTCCTGCATTTATCACTAAAATTTTATACCCCAATGTTTTGCATAGAAGAAAAATAAAGGTTTCTTTAAACCTAGAGAAAGATGAGAAATGAGTATTTTTTGTTGGTTCATTAAATCACACTTCAAATACAAATTTATAGAGTGATATCTGATTTAGAAAGTTAGCATTTGGATGTATTTTGAGGAAAAGAAGAACTTAGATGGTAAATATAGTAACACAACTTTATAAATGTATAAAAGAAGACTTAGAAACGTAAAACTAGGAGAAACTTTTGTATGAACTATATGAAAATAATATTCTTTGGGGGGCATCTAAACATCTGAGCTCTGTAGTCTTCTTGTGCCAATAAAACATTTATTTAACCTATAAAACTATTAAACATCTACTATGTCAGGTACTATTATAGTTGTTGGGGCTGCAAAAGTGAACAACAACAACAAAAATCCCTGTTTACGTAAATTTATAGTCCAGTGGATTTGGCATAAATAACGATTTTTAGGTAGTGAGAGGAACTAAAGAAAATAAAATGGGAAGGGCAAAGAATAGAGGGGGCACACTCTTGGAAATTCTTTTTCTATTATTTGATAACCGCTGTAACAATTCCACTTTATTAAACCGATTTCTAGCTCTACCAGCCTACAAGAAATTCTTAAAAAGTCTCTATTTTGACATGAAACATTGAAGAGTCCTCTTAAAGTGGAAACAAGCTCAATAAGGAGGTAATTTAGAAACTACTTATTTTATCAAATTATTTAGCCAGTCATCTAGCAAAGCTCAGTTAAAACAAAATAGAAAGCCAGTAATTTCTGATGAGGAGGATGTAAAGAACACAAGAAAAAGAAAATGACTCTGTTGGTATTAGCTGATAGTTCAGTACAAACAGAATTCAAGAACAAAGGATATTGTCCTTCATTCCAGAGTCAGTGCTTATGAAATCTACCCTGCATGATGACATTGTAGCTCTGTTATGACATTCTCACATGCTCTTTTAATTTCTCTAATTGTGACAGTTTGTATTCAATGGCATGCCCACTGATGTTTGTATCTAAACCTACCTTGTCATTGTCTGGAAGACTCCATAATTTAGGAGAAAAAATTCATAGTAATTTGTTAGTTAGGCCACTTCATGTTTCATTACCAATGAATTGTTCCTCTGAAGTCTGCAGAGCACATAGTGAAGTGTATAATAACAGGAAAGAAAATTCTCTCTAGGGAGTGTTATAAATCAGAATTATTTGTATTTTTGCCCAGAAATCTCTAGTTTGAGGAAAATGTTTAAAATCCTGAAGGAAATGGTGCATAAAATATTTTATGAATCTGGTCCTTACAGTGTAATCTAACTCATGGGGAATAATTAAGGCATTAAATAGACTCAAGGTATTTGTTTGTCATTTTTATTGAAACAAAAGCAATTAAGACAATTTTAATGAAAGACTTACTTATATATACCTAATTACGTGTATTTCAAAGAAATAAAAGTTAAAAAATGGAGTCCTTATGAAGCTAGTAATGATCTTTTTAAACCATAATCAAAGATTTTTAGAAGATTCAGCAAAAGAATTTTCAAAAGTGATAGCTCTAATTCCTAATTTGGCAGGAAGTGAAAAAAAAAAAAAAAGAACAATTTACTCCCACAAACAGCTCCAGTGAATAAAGAATTCAATAGAATGTAAATATAAATATATTTGAACAACTAATTTTTTTCTAAGAAAAAAGGAGTCAAACTAGCAAACAAATTAATTTACCTACTTTAAAAATGGCAGATCATCTGAAATTGTTTGAAAAGTTTTCAATCAATTTTACATTTTTCTACATCATCATGTGCAAGAATATAAAATTTAGACAAAGCCGTTTTATGGTACAAATGTACTTAAAAGTAAAAGAATTTGCTAGAAATTAGAAATTATGTATATTTCATTAAATCTTATGGGACCAATATTTATGAACAGTGTAAAAAATACACTAAATAAGGGCGCCTGGGTGGCTCAGTGGGTTAAGCCTCTGCCTTCAGCTCAGGTCATGATCTCAGGGTCCTGGGATCGAGCCCCACATCGGGCTCTCTGCTCAGCGGAGAGCCTGCTTCTCCCTTCTCGCTGCCTGCCTCTCTGTCTACTTGTGATCTCTCTCTCTGTCAAATAAATAAATAAAAATAAAATCTTTAAAAAAAAATACACTAAATAAATCTGAAATGTAAAGTCTCAAAGTCAGAATAGCAGAATAGCATGACTGTTATAGCCTATAGCGTAATTGAACAAAAATCACAAATAAAGAGTCAAAAACCTTGTCTTCTTATTTCCTAGTAATACTAGGAAAAGACTGAAAAGAGAACTGAAGAGCAATTACAATGTTGACTATGAACCTAAGGAAAAATATCAAATAAATATATTTCTCTGTGTTGAGTAAATTTCTTATTTTCATTTCAATGAAAACAAATCACTTTGGTGGGTAGAAACTCGGTTCAAATAAACATGTAATTTTGATGAAAAAGATTTTAGAAATTTAGAGGTTTTGTATCTTCTCAATTCTGTAAATGGAAGAATCACAGTACAATATATCTGGCTCTAGTCTTAAGAGAATTTGCTATAGTCACACTAGAAATAAATGCCTTTTGTTTCATGTGAATGTTTGCAATGTCTTTGCATTTTATAAGTATAAATACATTGTTAGGACTTGGGGAAGTTATCGTAACAGGATTTAAATCTTTAAGATATGGGTTTCAATATAAACTTATTTCAGAGCAGAATACACTAAGAACTTTACCATTTGCATTTTTATATATAATTAAAACTATATTTCTGAATATATATGAAGGGAAGAAGAGTAAAAACAAACCAATAAAAACACACAGAAACAGACTGGAAGCAAACACGTGCTCTGAAGATTTGGGGGTATGCAATGTGTTTAGTTTGAAAAAATAATCAGTGACAGAGAATAAATAACTGAAGCTTGGATGTATCATTTAGAGAATTACCTGTGAGTCTTTAGAAAATAATAAGTTCGTAGTTGATAAATGTGACAGAGAAAATAGTAAGAGAAAGTGGGTATGAAGTAAAAACTTTAAAAGAGATTGACACATAAAAATGTAGACTGGAGAGAAACCCTCCCCTAATAGGATAAGTCAAAGTGTGAAAAATATAGAAGTGTTAAAATTGTTGTAAAAAAAAAAATATATATATATATATATGTCTGTCTGTCTCCTTATTTATCATCATCATCATCATCATCTACCTTCTTCTCACCTCATCTTAACATGTAATTATATAATTTATAGTGAAAAAAAAGATCACTCACTCAGACATTCATTCATATTCAGAAAATAGGGAATAGTTTTGTTCAGGTTATTTTGTACTTTGAAAAATTGTATTTCCCTTTTATAAATATACAATCATTTTATTGCAGATATATGAATACTGAATAAATCCTTCCAAATACCATATCCTCCTCTTGTGAATATTTTTGTAATTACCATTGTTGTACAGTAATTTTTAGATAAGTAAACACAAGTTTTTATTTTAAATAAAATGAACACCTTTGCAAAATGATGGCCTTACTTTTAACTATTTCCCATTTGAAGTGAAGTGACTAAAGAGCAGAAACACAAGTAAGTTTGAAAGTAAGTGGATACAGGATAAGTTCCTTGTCCCATCTACTTATTTGGACAAAAGACATCACATTAAAGAGAAGAATAGGGGCATTATAAAGCAAATATCCCCTTAGAAAAATGTGTGGAAGGGACAGCGTTCTCTGTTTATCTCATGGTACAGTTGTATGGGTTGAGATGGGATTGGCTGTGGTGTATGAACTTCTGACATCATGAGCACCCATGTGAAGATTCACCATCACCTTCTCTAGTTCACCACTCAACTTCCTAGGCCAGTCTCAAAAGTCCATGTATAGAAGAGAATATTCTCAATCCTCCATACCCTTGAGACAGCTCCATAAAGAGATTATGTCTAAGCCAGGTGCCCTGACAAGATCCACCTTACCATACTCTGAGCCTTAAAGAACAGAAAAAAGGAATGCAGGAAATATGTTTTTGAGGGTTCAAAGGAAAAGAAAATAATCTCCTGGCTTATGATACTTGATATATCCTAAAGCTATGTACTTGAATCTACTCAAGATATGCCTTATTTTGCTTGTTTCGATAATAATCATGGTTACATATTCTATTAACTTTTACTATATAATTGAACTTGAAAATATAATGCTAATTTAAATAATCACAATAAAGAAATAATAAACACTGAGATTTAAAAGTAAGCATTAAAACAGTAAAAGTTTGCATTTTTACTCAGAAAAGTGACATGAGGTAGTAGAGAAATCAACAAAGCAGATATTTTCAGTGTATTGCGATGATTCCCCTAATTTTGACAAAGAGATCCAGTTTACATGATGGCTCCCTCTGAGTCTTGCTCTAATTTACACTGTGACCTTGACCTTGATTACCTTATGTGGGTTTTCTTGTTTCACAGTTTTCTCAATAAATTAAAAAGAAAAGAATAAATGGAAAAAGGATTACTAAGCCTTATCACTATATAACATTATGGAGGCCATTAAGAAATACAGTTAGGGGGCACCTGGGTGGCTCAGTGGGTTAAGCCTCTGCCTTCTATTCAGGTCGTGATCTCAGGATCCTGGATCCTGGATGGAGCCCCACATCGGGCTCTCTGCTCAGCAGGAAGCCTGCTTCCCCACCCCCCACCCCCACTGCCTGCCTTTCTGCCTACTTGTGATCTCTGTCAAATAAATAAATAAAATCTTAAGAAAAAAAAAAAAAAAGAAATACAGTTAGAGCTCATCATGCCTCCTACAAAAAACTCCATGCATATAAAGACTTGGTATATATTCTTCTTCTTCTTCTCCTTCTTTCTTTCTTTCATTTTTTCCCCCCAAATCTGTGACATTTTTCCCTTGTTGTTGTTTTGGGACATTTCTGAGTGTAGACCTCCATGATTAGTAATTTGTGTGGTATATGTGTGATTTCTGGAACTACTATACTTCCCATTTGTAAGTCAATATAAGTAAATGTGACCTTCAGATCTTCAGAGATGAAAAAAGACAGCCTTAAAGTTAATTCATTGTGTCACCTAACCTCTCTCCCCTTCAGGTAGAAAAATATGTTGAGTGTTCTATTTTAGTGAGTTTAAATGTGTTACAAATAAAGGGCATTTTGCATAACATATTAAATATATTTCCAATTGAAATTTAATGCTCGTAAATTCTGTTTAACAATGTATGCTTCAAAAACAATTTCTTCAAAAACCTATAAAAAATAGGCTGAAAATGTAAAATTGCTTATATATACACACAAATGTGAATAAATATGTATCATTAATGAGATGGTCTTTGAAATAAAAGTCTTATCATACCAAGCCATAACCAGCCATGACACTTAATCCTCAGCTATTTAAAAGTGCCTCAAAGATGGAACAGTAGTGTTAACTTTGACAAAATCATATATAAAGGGAAAGGTAACGCTGAGCATATAGGTTATTTATTTTCAGTTTCTTTCTTTTTCAGTGTTTGTCACTGAAATTGCTATAGTATGTGATCTTCATTAGATATATCAGCATTAACAATCTGGATAAATACATCGAAAATTAGTTAGGTACCATGGAAGACGTAATAATACAATAAGCAGGTAGTGGAATACTATCAGAAATTAACCTTATGCCAATGTATAAAGGTAATAGTCAAAACAAAAATTTTAAAAAACCTAGAATGATCACTGCCTAAATAATTACATATCAGTATTTTTATATAGAATTCTTAACTTGAATAAAATACTACAAAAATAATATTTGAAGTACTTTAAAAAGTATAGAGAATTTTATTTTAAAGGTATAACGATGAAAATGATTATATACTGAGCATGATTGTCCTAAGATGATACATTTAGATACATTGTCTCCCTCTTTGATTAACATAAATCATTTGGTTAATTTTTACTTTCTCTTTTATCTACAAAAAAACATGTCAAAGAAATGTTATTTTCCCAAGATCATATAGCAAATTAAAATTACACCAGAATTTAAAATTAGGTCTACTTGTTATATACAGTCTCTTTCTACTAACTCACATTATCTATAAACATGTTTTTAATTTATATGAACTCTTTTCATTAAATTGTAAATACATATGTGTAATTATAAGCTTCAGTGGTAATCTTAAAAATAAAGTGCAGCTTGGTTTTAATTTTATAACTGCCCCAGTATGTTACTGGACATGTATTCTGTTTCCTGTTCAGATATGCTATCTACCTGATAGGCACAGATAGTCCAACTTCATGAGATGGTAGAAGTCATTATTTATATGAGTTATAACAGGGAGAATTGCCCATCTCTACACATAGTAATTACCTATCAAGATATTTTCCAATCACATTCCTGCAAATACTTAGCTCCAAAATATGCATATTTTTATCTCCTTTTGGTCCACTTAAAATACATTTATATATGAATATATTTGAAATATATTAAATATATTAGAATATATGTAGTATATTCTAACACCTCATGGAATAACTCAGAAATAAATATTTTCAGAATTCAAAACAGAGTGCAAATAAAGTTTATTCATATAAAATGGTCAGTAGTGTAGATTGTTTCACTGAAAAAAAAAGCAAAATCAGCCTTAAACAGTTTAATCACAGATGATCTACGGAAATGAGTCTTGTTTTATTCCATTTGTTTTATTTTTCCTCTGAGTAAACTGATTGGATGGAAATCATTATGGTCTAGAGAAGTTTGCCATTAAAGTAAGCAAAGGCAATTTCAGGTTGTGTTTCCTAAGAAAGCATAAATTTCAGCTATGAAATAAACATAACATGCTATTCAGCTAGAAAAATGACAGCTGTTGTCATCTGACAGTCCCTTCTATTTAGTTAATCTGGGTCTGCACCCAGACCCTTATTATGACTTGCCAAGATAGGCATTTTTGAGTAGGAATAAAAAATCTAATCTGTTCCTAAACTTTCTCACCCCTACTCTTTACGTAGCCAAATAGATTTTTAAAAGATTTCCTAAATTAAGATGTCCAGAATAATTGCCTAATTCAAGACATATATAAGATAGCTCTATGGAGAAATTATAAGCCACATTGCTAGTGAACATTTTATTAGCCCTAATTGATTTTGCCTTATATCCAACACTACTCTCACCCTGAATGTATCCTATAGAATAGTTCCTTTTTTAACATTTTCCTGCATAGTGCTTCAATTTTTCTTCAAGTGAAATTTCCTTTAAGCAAACGCTTTGGCTTCTTTAAGACTTTATTTTTTTAAGATTTATTTATTTATTTATTTGACAGACAGAGATCACAAGTAGGCAGAGAGGCAAGCAGAGAGAGAGAGGAGGAGGCAGGCCAAGAGAGAGTGGAAGAAGCAGGCTCCCTGCTGAGCAGAGACACCCCCATCCCCCCGCATGCAGGGCTCCATCCCAGGACCCTAGGATCATGACCTGAGCCGAAGGCAGAGGTTTTAACCCACTGAGCCACCCAGGTGTCCCAAGACTTTCTTTTTTTTAGAAGTTTTAAGTTCATAGCAAAATGAAAGGAGGTGTAGCAATTTCCATGTGTCTTATACCCCCATAAACACATGGCTTTCCCCATTATCATCACCCCTCACCAGAGTAGGACATTTACTACAACTGATGAGCCTACTTTGATACATTATAATCATCCAAAGTCCATAGTTTTCATTTATTACAGTTCACTTTTGATGCTGTACATTCTATGGGTTTGCATAAATGTATAATGACATGTATCCAACATTTTGTATCATACAGTATTTTTGCTGCTTAAAAATTCTGTGTTTCATCTATTTATCTCTTCCCATCCCAACCCCTGACCACCACTAATCTTTTTACTGTCTCCATAGTTTGCCTTTTACAGAACGTCATATTTGGAATCACACAGTACATAATGTGCTTGTAGTTCATATTGCTTGCATTTAGTAATATGCATTAAAGATTCTCCCATGTCTTTTTGTGACTTGATAGTTTATTAATCTTAATGCTGATTAATATTCTATCATCTGTATATAGCACAGTCCATTTATCTACTCACCTATTAAAAGATATATTCACTCCTTCCATGTTTTGGTAATTAAACATCCATGTGCAGGTTTTTGTGTGGACATAATTTTCAGATCTCTCAAGTAAATACCAAGAAGCAAAATTGCTGGAAGTTATATAGTAAGAGTATCATTATTTTTGTTGGAAACTGCCAAACTGTCTTCCGAAGTGGCTGTCCCATTTTGCATTCCTAGCAAAGATCAGTGGGAGTTTCTGCTGTACCAGTCTCATCAGCTTTTGGTATTGTCAGTGTTCCTAATTATGGACATTCTTATAGGTATATAATGGTCTCTCATTGTTGTTTAAGTTTACATTTTCCTAATGCTATATGGTGTTGAGCAACTTTTTCCATGCTGGCAATCTATATATCTTTTTTGGTGAGATTCCTGTTAAGGTCTTTAGCTCTTCTTTTTTTTTTTTTTTTTTAAGATTTTATTTATTGATTTGTCAGAGAGAGAGATTGGGAGTGAGCACAGGCAGACAGAGAGGCAGGCAGAGGCAGAGAGAGAAGCAGGCTCCCCGCAGAGCAAGGAGCCCGATGTGGGTCTCGATCCCAGGACTCTGGGATCATGACCTGAGCTGAAGGCAGCCTCTTAACCAACTGAGCCACCCAGGCACCCCATAAGGTCTTTAGGTCGTCTTTTAATTGAGTTGGTTTTTTTTTATTGATGAATATTAAGAGTTCTTTTTATATTTTGGAGAATAGTCTTAATCAGAAGTGCCTTTTGCAAACATTTTCTCCCAGTCAGTGGCTTGTCTTCTCATTCTCTTAAGTGTCTGCCACAGAGCAGAATTTTTTAATTTTAATGAAGTCCAGCTTATCAATTATTTCTTTCATAGATCATGAGTTTGGTGTTGTATCTAAAAAGTCATCACCATATCCAAGGTCATCTAGGTTTTGTTTGATATTGTTTTCTAGGAGTTTCACAATTTTTCATGTAGATTTGTGATCCATTTTTGAGTTAATTTTTGTGAAGTGTATAAGGTCTGTGTCTAAACTATCTGTTGCATGTTATGTTCACTTTTTCCAGCACCATTTGTTGAGGAGACTATCTTTGCTCCAGCATTGCCTTTGCTCTTTTGTCAAAGATCAGTTGACTATGTTTATGAGAGTCTATTTTTGGATCCTCTATTTTATTTCATTGGTCTATTTTCATGTGTACAATTACTAAATTCTCTTTATTACTATAAATTTATAGTAAATCTTGTAGTAGAGTAGTGTCAGTCCTTCAACTTTTTTTCTCTTTCAGTATTGTTTTTACTATTCTGGGTCTATTTGCTCTTCACATAAACTTTAGAATCGGTTTGTGATATCCACAAGCCTCTTGCTTTTTTTAATACCCAAACCCAATAAAATGCATATACTCTCAATATAGCCTTTCAGCTATTTTTATAAGCTTATACAAAACAATGTTTAAGCTGAGTCCTGTGCTATGTTCTAGATACAATTGATATAACATGAGAATAGCATGTAATTTTTAAAACACCAGATGTCAACAAAGGAGAATGTTACGGCTCTAGGAGAGACTATATGCCACATTATTACACACAAACCATTGTTTATTAATGACCATACTAATCGGTGATTAAGAAGTGATTAAATATGTTACTTCCTAATATCATGAGATCTTCTTACCATTAGAGATCGTTATCTTAAGTTCCTAGGTCTATTTTCTACTATCCGATTAACTGGGTTTCTTTGGAGCAGAACCATAATCCAAAATTAAAATTTTGCAATACTTTTCATCGGATTAAAAAAAGAAAAAAAAAGCACAATTGGGAAACCTAGAGCAAAACATATTACTCTGGGTATTACCTGCATTAACACTAGATGCGCCAGAGGATGTTTGGCAAATCCTATTAAAGCAAGCCTGAGGGAACTTTTGCCATATACCATGTGGCAATATTTTACTTAGCTCTGAACATACGGAACTTGCTAACTCTTATGTGGAAAATATGGTCTAGACTATTTCAATTATCATAGGATAATATATAAAAGTTGTAAGGGAAGAGAATGTAAATTTTCTGTATATTTTAACTGTGTCATGAAAAATTTTATAAGCTTGTTATTTTGTAATAATTCAGAGATTAGGGAAGCCTTACTTCTTTGTATCAAAATAATAAAGGAAACATTGTTATTAAATTTCACTGCCATCAATTCTTAGGTATAAATAAGGCAAGTGAGTCATTCTAAACATAAGGAAGCACTGAAGAGCTATGTTTAAAGAACTTGACCAAGATTAACATTTTATCTACCGATTATTTCAAGAGAATGTGGAATGAGAAGAGTATGCAATATTTCTCAGACTCATGAAGTAGTTCAAGAAGAAAAAGATTCCTAGTAAAGAGTTAATTAAATCTGTTATTCTCATGAATAGAAAATAAGTTAGCATTGGAGGAAAAAACCTTCTAACCGGTACCTGTCACTTAAGACTAATGATATGCTTGTTCATTGACTTATAAAACGAATCTACAAATTATTTTTTGAATCGAAAAGTAAAAAGGGATCAAAGAATCCCTTGACATTTAGCCCCAAATTCCCTAAATATTTGCGTAAGTAGTCTCAGTGTTTCCCTTCAGTACTAAATAATCTAGAGGTCTCAGGAAATGAGGAAAATCCTCAACATATCAGTTAAATTATTCTGAAGACATGTGTTGAACACCTTCAATGTAAATGGTACAATGAGCATAAATTGCTATAAAAATCAAACTCCTGTCTTTCATAGAGCTTACATTCTGGTAGAGTATATTTTGCTATGGAAGAAACCACATTTTCCCTCAACTGAACTTTACTATTTACTTGCTATATATTTTGCTTTTTTTTCTTGAAAAAAAAAAATAAAAGGTAAAATATTTTCCACCAAGGCAAAATAAGAAGATGACCGAATAAACAGGAAATCAAGGAGATGGTGATGTGAATTTATTTGTAGGGGAAACTGTATGTGTGTGTGTGTGTTGTGTGTGTGTTGTGTGTGTGTGTGCTGGGTACAAAAACAGTATTTTTAAGGAAAGATAAGGCAACAGAAAATTGGAAAATACATAATAGAAAATAGAAGAAAATTCTCACTGATGCTTAAGTATATGCATGCATTTCTGCTAAAAGCTCCCAAGAATTCTGTAGACCATTTTTAAAAATTTATACTATTTTAGAATATTTAGTTCAGAAGTTTCAGTTCTCAAAAAGAAATCAAATCTAATAAACTTTGTGTCCTTTGCAAGTGCTTTGATAAATTCTTTCCTATGATCTCCCAATGTATCTATATTTAGAATGTTAAAGAATATTTTTTGAGATAAGGCAAAAAAATCACATTGAAACTGCAGAAAATCTTCCCAAAATGATACTCCAGAGTTAAAGATTGACTCATCCTGATTCAAGAAAATCATCTGCATTGCTAGATTACAATAAAACTCACCTGCAGATCAGAAATATATACAATAAGCTTCAGTATTGGTCTAAAATTTTGCCTCAATAAAATTGTGTCATGATGCCAAAATGCTAACCACTGGATCCTCCCAGATTTCTATTAATTTTATCTACTATTACCTATTCTATTTACTTAAGTAGTTCTATAATACATAGTTGTTTAAAATTTAACATGCGACTAGAAATCAATTATATTCTAAAACTCAACAAAATCTTTATTGGAAGATTTTTTTCATTAATTATACTAGGTGGAATAAATTAGAAGCTGAAACACTATTTTCTTACAGTTACAAAATGTGAATTTGTTGCATATACCAAAAATTATAGACCTTCCCAAGCTCGAATCTATGTTTGTCTTATTAGGTGGGTTGATTCAGTTTCTGGTTGGGAAAGATTTCAACAGGTTTAATATGACTCAGATATTGTTGAAAAGTTGGAACTACTGAAAAGTGCCTACTCCCTCTAACATCTATCAGTTTTCAAAAATTTAAATCATTAATACAATAGATATATAAAGATTATGTTTCAGATTGGGGAGGAGGCAGATAAAACAAAGAATGATTTTTTTAATTGGCACTTTTGCCCCAAAAGCAATCCTTGCAGTTTATCATGTATGTAAGAGTTGTGTGAAAATTTGGATTTTCACATGTGGCTAGAATGATTCAAATTACATAAATGTAGCTGGCCAGTGGAGAAGTTCTACCAAATTCACAAATTTTGTTCGAGTATATTACTTTCTAAGTACAATGAACCACAAAGTGAAGACTTGAAATTGAATACCTGAAATCTTTTCTTTCTTTTTTTTTTTTTTAAGAACAGTTGTCATTGAAATAGGGAAAGATGAAGTAGCTAATTAACCTTTAAAAAGGCTTTTCAATCCATGACTAGTGAAAAATGTTTACAGTATTCTGATTTATGTTTTCTTACTCTTTGAAAAATGAAATAGAAAGTTTAACTGTGATATTGAGTTTGAGTTAGTCTGACTTTGATACTGTTTGTGTATTTCTTTGTGACATTTCATCATACATTGGATGATAGCCTTTTTATCAGCAGTTCTTCTCAAGTCAACTCAACTCAACTCATCACTTATTCGAAACTATCTCAGCTAAATAGAATGAAAACACTCTGTCATGCTAGCTCCTCTCTGTTTTCCTCTTTCTATGTTTAAAGAAGTAGACATGATTTGTCTTGCTTTAATTTATTTTGACAGTCTTTCTATAATTGTTGAAATACAAATACTCCTGTAGCTAAATGATGCTATATAAATTTGTGTGGGTTTCTTATGATTTGTAGAACTTTCTTTTCTCTTTTGTTTGATGTCATGCCACAGGATTTTTTAAAGCAAAAATTAACACCAGCAGATGCCTTGGAGATCTGTTTAAATGCCACTTTTTGTTTCCCCCATAAATGAATCTAAAGCTATGGGTTGTGAATGCACAAAAGCATCAAGATTTTAATGGACAGACTGAAGCTTGATCTTAGTACCCCAAGCTAGATCTCTTCACCTTCAGTTAATCGTGATCCTAAACACTAATAAGGTGGCAAGGACATCTCTCCTCCCTAAAATATTCCCTTTAACTGAATAGTTAGTCTCAACATGGAAATACACACGGATGCCTAAAATATGCTGAGACATTTTCCTTCATAAGTGTATAAAATCCCCCCCCTTAACACAACTGTAAGCTGCATTTTTTCTTCCTTTCCCTGTTTTAAAACTGCCTTTGTCATGATTATTGCTATCTCACCATTCTATAGCACTGACTATTTCACTCGGCTGACTCCTTTCTTGTATTTGTATTAACTGCATCTATTTTTAACATTTTTTTAACCCAGAAGGAAAAAATATTATTGTCCTCAATCAGTTCATCAGAATACCTACAAAAATGAGGTCTTTGAAGAAACTTTATTTCTACAGATTTCTCTTAGCTTTAATGTCAAATATAGTAAATGAAGATTTTTCTTTTCAGCATTTTTAAAAACTACTTTAGCTCATCTTTAAGAAAAATGAGAAAGAAAAAGTCTTTATGTTCCAATAGAATTCTCTTGTCTTCATTTATTCATCATTAGGCCAAGTGCTGGAAGGAAATCCTTTGTGATTTATTCATTTTGAAATCATCTTTTATTAATTAAGGTGGAAGTACGTTTACAACAATCACTGGTAAATGATGTGAAAAATATTTAGCCTACTCTTCCTGATTGTAATATATTTGTTGAAGACTTTTCATGGTTTTCAAATTGGCATTTAGAAACTTCACTTGGTTTAAGTGCTGAATATTTTGCTTAATAAAACAAAACAAAAGGTAACCTTGTGTCTTCCCTCATCTCCATTTTCAATATGTTTTCTAAGTGCTGCTTGCCTACTCCTTGAGTATGACAAAGGAGAGAATATGCATTTCCCTGAAATACATACAGAACATTACGAAACCTTGAGTTTCAACTTAGGTAATCAGTAACCCAACTAAATGGACACCTAAATGCTTGCTGTATAATTGTACTGCTTTGTTGTGAGTCCAATCTAATTTCATTTATTTTTATTTTGCTATACCCAAATTCATACTTGCTAGCATTCAAAGGTAGCAAGCAACCTACTTGATTTAAATCTTTTATCATCCTAACATGTCGCCTCAGTGGAGGGAGAATGGGACATGGGACTACGAGCAGAGATCTGACAGAAAACTTGAAATGTCAAGCAGAATTGCCTTGATTGTTTGACTTCTTTCTAATCTACAAGTAACCTATTATTATAACTATTTAGTTGGGGTAGCTAGAGTTTTAAAGGCAGAGTATTTACCTAAGATCATTAGCATTAAATACCCATATAGGGTTACTGGCAGAATACTGTTACTGTTACAAAAATTGTTGTTTGTATATATATTATCTTAGGATCTTTTTGCTACCTATAACACTCAGATTTCTCCATCTTACTGAAAGGTTACACATACTATGAAACTGATCAATGCAGTTACTATCAGAGTCAACAGAAATTATGTGGAACTACTATATTACTTTTTGAAAATGGCAAATTATAATCAATAAGGAAAAACCTCACATATCTGCTCTGAAATTGATTTTATCTCTATTTGTCTGAAGAAAGTAGTTATCTCAGTGGAGGCAATATTTGAAACCTGAAATGTGAGATCAAAAAACATCTCAATCAAAAGTTGCCTATCTGGGGCGCCTGGGTGGCTCAGTGTGTTAAGGCCACTGCCTTCGGCTCGGGTTGTGATCCCAGGGTCCTGGGATCGAGCCCCGCATCGGGCTCTCTGCTCTGCAGACAGCCTGCTCCCTCCTCTCTCTCTCTGCCTCTCTGCCTACTTGTGATCTCTATCAAATAAATAAATAAATAATCTTTAAAAAATTTTTAAAAAAATAAATAAAATTTTAAAAAAAGTTGCCTATCATTCTTTATCATGAAAATGAGACATGAAAGGCTTAAGAGGATAATTATATCACACTGTTTTTTAATTAATCATTTTAATAATATTTATTCACTAGAACCCAAACAATTCCTTGTAAATATGTATTTCAAAAAAACAATGGCTTAACCCATATGTTGTGAAATCATAATTGTTTCTATCACTTTATCCCACTTGTTAAGGTTCTGCTAAAATTATTTACACCAAGTCATTTCTTTTTCCTCTCTTAATATTCTTGAAACTATTCAAGAATTAACAATGATTTAATATATACATATATCTTTCTTCAGAAAACATTTAATGTATAAAAGACATATTTTCCTATTAATCAAATAAATATTTATTATTGCTATTAGTGAATCACTGAAGCTTTTGGGTCTTATAAGCTTTTGTGTCTCGTAAGAAAGTAAAAAGATATTACAAACCTATTTTATTGGCTCTGCTATGTATTATATCCAGTTGTATTCAGGTAATTTCCCAATAGTCTGCAGAGTAACCTGGGCCAAGTTTTTGGGTATACAGTGATTTTTTTTTTCCTATAACACAATTTTGTTTCATGGAGAGGTAAGTACAGAAACTTTTACACTTTGAAATAAAAATAAATTGCTCACTGAATTCAGAAAATCATTTTGTAAATTCCTCTGTTCTTTTTTTCCTCTGTTTTTTTATTTATTATTATTTTCTTAAATTCAGATTCTGTACACTGATGTTTCTATCACAAGATGTTCCTTAGACAGGGTTATGAGAAATAAAAACATACTGGGTAATTAAATAATTTTATTTAGGCTTTTGCAATAGAGAGACTATTAATTAGAAAGATTTCAGTAAAGAGGAATAGGGTCTGGGCTTTCACAGAGGCAAATAAAATGAGTACGTTTGGATAGAAGTCTTAGGAGACCAATGAGAAAGGGGAAGACAAGGTACAGGTAATAAGTTCCCAGAATATGTGGGGAGTTTTTGTAGTAAGCAGGTTTTTAGAACAAAAGTCTAAGCTATTTCTCAGCCATCCCTGAAATCAAGGTGACAAGACCATGTTATCTCTGAAGGTTTCTAGGAAGGAGTACTTTTGTCTCTTCCTCCTTTCTCTTTCTCTTTTTCATCGCTCCTTACAATCTATGATCTTCCAGTCTCTGCCTCATTTTTCACATGACTTGTATGTATCTCTGTGTATCCTATCCTGTTTTCTAAGGACACAGGTAATTAATTGCATTTAAGGCCAACCCCAGTTCAATATGACCTCCTCTAACTAATTATATTTACAAAGACCATTTTTCCAAATAAAGTCACATTCTGAAGATCCAGGTGAACATGAACTTTTGGGAGTCATTATTTAACCCACTACAGATGGGACTATAGGTCATGAAGAAATAGTACTTGGTTACCAATTTATTCAAAATGACAATAAAAGATTTTATAAGCAATCATTGGAGGTTACATTACCATTTTTGAAAATGAGAACTTTGTTTTCATAAATAATGGGAGACACCATAAAATTGGCATAAAGCTCAATCATTCAGATAAGACACAGGATCTTCTCTCCTACCCCACTGTTCAAAGTATATAAGTATCCTATTCTTGCTAAATAATGCTCTTTCAGACTTTCCCGGTTCAAACTGTTTTCCTTCTATTTTCATTTTAACTATTTACTTTAACAGTTCTGGTACCTTATTAAATCATGTCTTTATATGACTTTATTTATAAATAAATGATGAGTCTTTCAGATTAGCACTATTTTTTTTTTTCCCCAAGATGGCATCTGGTTGTTTGAAGGGCTATTTTTATACCTCATAGCTGCAGAAGTCATGTGCTATTCTCTGTGTCCTTGGTGGTCTCTTTCTTAGAGTAAGTAGACCAGTCAGTTGCATGGTTGGTCACTGCTCTGTATCTTCTGAATATTCCTGCCATTTCCACTGGTCTCAGGCTCTGCCTTTTCTTTCTAACCCCACATCTCTGCTAGTCCATTGTAGTCTGATCACCTCCATGTTCTTTCACTGGGAAAAGCCAGAACTTCTGGGTCCCCTATGTTCTGTGCTAGTTAGAGGACAGAGTGTTGTCTCAGGCCTATCTATCACTTAGCCTATCACTGTTATCTTCAAACATGATGGATAAACATCTATATCCCAGTCTACAAATATAGATTGAATCAGATGGAGACTTTTCCAAAGACAGTTCCATCTACTCACCACTCAGACTCCTCTAAAGCAAGGAGAAGACAACCATTCTAGAATACAACAAAAGATAAAATATATTTCCCTTCTGTCTTCTATTCTGAAGTTCTCTGGTTACACACTCAGAATGACAGGTGTTTTATATAAGTTTGCCATTTGCTTGTCACCCCCCCCTCAGAAAAGGGTTAGATATCTTTTACTGCTTATCTATCTCAACTCTTATCTCCTTTCTATCTAAAAGTCATCTATTCTTTTTTCAAGTAAAGCATATCACCTCTTTCTTTAATCCCATTTTCTTCTTATACTTTGTTAATGAAATAACTGCTTTTTCTATTCTGGATCCTCAACTCCCCCTCCTTTTTTTTTTTTTTTTTTTTTTTTTGCCTTTCTCAATAGCATATATGTTGTTCAGATTTCCCAACCATAAAAAAAGATATCTACCTCATGCTCTATGACACAGACTTTATGTAAAATAGTTATCTTTAAGTTGAACTGGGGAAAGTCTATGCTTCTCTTTGGGGACATTTGGAAGTCTAGTACTGACTGTTGGCCAATATAAAAATAATAGTGTTAGGTAATAATCTGTAATCTGCTGTTTAAAATTGAGAACTTCCCTGGCCAACCTCAGAGTCAGTTTTCTTTACATTTTTAGGAGATGTATAGATTTATGATTTATTCCTGTTTTAATTAATTACACAGTCTGGCTTAGCTACCTGATCAGTGGGGGATAAAAGACGCTACTGGAAATTTTTGTGCAATGTCTCCTTAAACCATGATGCCTTGTATGTATTTTGGTAACGCATAATTTAGAGACAAGTGTTTTCTGTGCAATTGTAAAAGGGTCCTTCCTAGGTAGCTACACCCAGATCTTCAAGGCCATGATTCTCACTTGCTCCTCCTAACATATCATATCCTTGTCTCGATTAAAGCTTCATGTAAATGTGCCTTATATAGTCTTGTGAGTTCTTTTAATTATCTGGATGGGTATAATCATTGCACTCTTTAAGAAAGATCTTGTTTTCTAACTGTAGACACAATATTCCACAAAAAGCAACAACGATAAGCATAAACCCAAGCCAGTCCAATCTGATTTTTAAAGACATACTAAGAGAAAGAAAAGCTCCCTCTTTCTCTGGGATTATAAATAGAAATGATGTATTTCTCGACTTTTTGCTACAATACTGTCACTTTTACCATTCTGATGGAATTCATTTGCATGGAGGCAAAGGATGATTAGGACAGTACACAAAGAAATATAAATTCTGAGGGAAACAGATAATGAGAAAAAGAGACAGGAATAGAGACAAGTATAAAAAAGAATCCTAAAGTCCTAAAGTAAACTCTACTACTGGATTCCAGTTATTTGAACAATAAATTCCCATTTATGTTTAAGCAGTATTAGTGGTGTTTCTGTCACATTTAACCAAAACAACTTCGACTAATATATTATTTAAGGACAAAAAGCATGTTTTATTCATTTATTTGTCTTCATTTTAGCATAATTTATGGCATATTCTAGGTAAGATATTTAGTAAATTTTAAATCAAAGAATTAAACAAATAAATATCCTTAAGACCACCTTAGGCAAATACTTTTAGATGTCCCCATGAAATGACAGGCTGAATTCAGCCTGAAAGTCTCCATTAAAACATATATAAACTTACTGTATTAAATTTAAAGCAATTTGAGATATGTATAGTAGAAATATCTTAATTTTGTAATATAATGTATAAGCACCACCCTTGAAATATAATATACAGGGTTTATTATCTTTCCTTTTCCATTTACATTAATTTGTAGAACTAATTTTTTTAATCATTCCAGAAGAAATTTTGGTGAGGACTCTTGAGTTACTAGTCACTTCCTTGTGATACAATGTCTTCTGATCAATGATAAATATGTGTCTAAAAACACTAACAATGCCAAACGCTGATAAGCATGTGGGGCAACAGGAGCTTTCATTCATTGCTGGTGGGAATTATAAAATGGTACAGCCATTTTGAAAGACAGTTTGAAAGTTTCTTGCACAATTCAATATCCTCGTACCATAAAATCCAGCAATTGTACTCCTTGGTATTTACCCACATGAACTAAAATATATATCCTTATATCCATACAAAAAGTTGAATGGATATAAGTATAAGAATATTTATACTTGAATATTTATAGCAGGTTTAATCATAATTTCCAAAACTTGGAAGAAAGTAAGATGTCCTTTGGTAGGAAAGTAAGCTGTACTATATGCAAACATTGGAATATTATTCAGCACTAATATGAAATAAGCTATCAAGCCATGAAAGACATGAAACAAAATTAAATGCATATTATCAACTAAAAGAAGTCTGTCTAAGAATGTTAGATTCTGGCGTGCCTGGGTGGCTCAGTGGGTTAAGCCTCTGCCTTCAGCCAAGTCATGATCTCAGGGTCCTGGGATCGAGCCCCACATCGGGCTCTCTGCTCAGCAGAGAGCCTGCTACCCCCCGCCCACCTCTGCCTGCCTCTCTACCTACTTGTGATCTCTGTCAAATAAATAAATAAAATTTTTAAATAAATAAATAGCATGTTACATTCTTATACGATTCTAACTATGTAACATTCTAGAGAAGGAACAACTATGGCCATGAAAGGATTAGTTGTTGCTAAGGATTGGGAGGATAAATAGGCAGGACACAGAGCATTTTTAAGGCAACAAAACTACTCTGTATGCTACTATAATGGTGACCACGTGTCATTATAATTTGTTAAAACTCATAGAATGCACAAAACTAAGAACACTAATGCAAATTATGGACTTTGGGTGATACTGACGTGTTAAACAGGTTCACTGATGTAGTAAATGTACCATTCTAGTGTGGGATGTTGGTAGTGGGGGACATTGTGTGTATGTGGGAGTGGGTCATTTATGGGAACTGTCCATACACTTCACCCAATTTGGCTAAAACTGTTATAATTATAAAAGTCTATTAAAATTATTTAAAAATAATAAGTCTGTCCACTCCTATAAAATCCTTAAAAACTTAAACTTCATTTCAAGGTGAAACTCTCCTACTATCTTAAACCAGACTTGTTAAGTCTTACTGTGTATAGTGAGGTGGTGCTGTGTAAGGTTTGAATGTTTTTTCTTTCCACTTTTCATATCTATATGCTCATTTCTCAGTTTTCCAACCTCTATTTCATATCTCTCCAGGATAAAAAAGGTCTCAGGAGGATCAAACTTTCATAGGAGCAGGGACAGAGAGATGGCAAAACGTTCCAACTTGTTTAAAATTGCAATGGTACAGTACCATAATTGTTAGATGGGATTGTTTTTTCAAAGCTAGATGAATAATCATACTTGTTCATGATTTTCTCTATCCCTGGGATCCAAATGAGTTCCATTGTCTATTAGGGCTGGTTGCTTGTTCTTGTTTTACGCACTAAGCTTCTCATCTAAGTCAGATGAGGCTTCTTTTTGCTGAGGTTCGTTTTTCTCTGAAGCTGCATTCTTGAAGAACTGAGGGGTACACACATAGCCTCTGTAGTACGTAGAATCCTCAACTTCACGTGCATTTTAGAAAAACTCTGAGCATGAAGATTTCGCTGCCCTGTTGTGTTGTCAGACATGAATTCAACCCCAGTCCTAAATTGCAGAGGGCAATTTTGAAACATCCTAATTTTTCTCCACATGGCTTCGTTCTCTTGATTTGAATATAAGAAATGCAAAGCCATGCCCACAACAAAGTTTAGCTCTTGCTAAAACTGCACTTAAAAAACAAAACAAAACAAAAATTTTCAAGTTCCTCACAATTTATACACTTGATGTTGGCAAGGAGATTTAAACATAACATTAGGTTTTTATCATTTCTTTTGGCATGTACTGCTGGTGTCATCAAAATTTACTTTGTCCTTAGTTTTTTGGTTTTGTTTTTAAGAATTTATTTATTTGACAGAGAGAGAGAGAGATAGTGAGAGAGGGAACACAAGCAGGAGGAGTGGGAGAGGGAGAAGCTGACTCCCCACTGAGCAGAGGGCCTGATGAGGGGCTCCATCCCAGGACTCTGGGGTCATGACCAGAGCCAAAGGTAGACACTTAATAACTGAGCCACCCAGGCACCCTCTGTCCTTAGTTTTAATGGAAAATTCTACCTGAATATGGTGTTAGTATGCTAGAAAAACTAACTATATAAAAATCCTGTTTCACAAAGTATTTAGAAGCCCAGGTTCTAGGGAAAAGAGAGGATGGATTTAAATCTCAGCTCTGCCACTTTTATCAGATTTGTCACTTTTACAAATAGTTTTAAAATTCTAGCCTTCAGTTTTTTATTCCTAAAGGTGAAGCTAAAATAGCACATAACCTCACAGGATATTGGCAAAATAAGTAATTTGATCCACTTAAAGAAAGAGGGTAAGAACATGGTAAATTCTCAATTAATATTAACTAAATAATCATTTGTTGTCACTAAAACTCCCCTTCTGTATCAATATGTAATGCCATGAAGTATCAATAATTTGAATATTACTGAAGACATGATGAAGGAAAAACTAAAAGAACATCATCTTGTTCAAACCAATATTTTGATCTAATAATATACTTTCCATTTTCTACTCTCTATTTCTCTATCTTCTTATTTTTAATTTCCTTTTTTTGTCTCTTCATTTTCCTTACTTTCATTTCTCCTCTCTCCCTCCTCTTCCTTGCACATAAACCTTATATTGATACGAAAATCAGTAAATATCCAGCTGTTAAAAGTTATCAACAGTACTTATATCTTAAATATTTTGTGAAAATATTTATTTTCAATTAATTGAAAATGTCAGTGACTTTTGTGTCTTGCCTGAGAACCTAACTGTTTACAATGTGGACTCATCAGCTATGGAGAAGGAAAAACTACCATAATTTAATTTCTGTTAGATGATCCATAAATGTAGATCCTCATATAACAAAGATTTTCCATCTATTTCATAAAGAATGTAACATCCAGTGTCTGTCTCTGAAAGCTGTCTGAATTAATCACAATAAACAGAGGAGAGCTTAGTAGAATGAATGTCTTTCATAATCAGGTATTACATGGGTGTTGGAGGAGGGTGATAACTTCCTGTTCTATTCTATTTTATAAGAAAAGGAGAAATTACATGGATGAAAGAAGATCAGGTAACTTATTCCCTTTAGTTCTCCTAAATTTCTTATGCTTAAGAATGGTATAAGTCAGAGAGATGAAGAAAAATCAAGTTAGACATCACATTGAAAGCATGGCATACTAAAAGAAGAGTTCTTTATGATCAAAGCTGAGAAAAAAAGTTTGCAGACAAGAAATATGGAAATAAATGACCAAGTCACTTAACATAGCTTCAAAATTTATAATGCCCAGACTTGAGTGAGGAAGTGGATGTAGAATTCTTTTCTTTCAAGCAAGGACCAGAATAGAACTAGTCTTTCCCTAAATAATCCCTGACTTACATTTTAAATAACAAAAGTTTTCCTTTAGCTACTTCCACACAGCTAGTCCCCATGTTTTTTCCCCATGAGCAAAATATTTAACAGTTTTAAAAAATGAATATAGGTCAACCTAAGGGACAACAATGCAAACAGCTCTGATGTCATCAATAATTTGTGAGGAATAATTTGCAAATAAGGCTTTGCTCTTCTTCCATTTCAACTCCATTGTACTTAGTTTTTAATACTCATATATATTCATGCTATCCTAAATGTAAATACTTGATTTATAACCACATGGATTCCTTTTCTCCCATTCTTTCTTCTTTCTGTGGCAAAATGAAGATAGCTTGGTGATCAGGCCTGTATATATAAAGTGGTTTAAATTGAAAGGGAAGAACTTTAAAAAACACTGATATAGGAGTTTCTATACACTTTGTCCCCCTCTCCTTCTGAAGGAGGAAGAGAAACTCAATCGCCCTGATGGAAAAGAAATTCTCTTTCAGAAAAGACGGGTAAGGATCCTGGCGCTTTATGCTTTGGAATATAAATAAATGTCTCTGGGGAAAGATAAGACAAGTGTTTGGATGTTTTAACTGCTAGAATGTTTCCATGGTTCTGGGGTTTATCCCTCATTGACATTTAAAAATATACCTCCACCAATATATAATTCCTTAGTATTTATCCAGTCATCTTCCAGGTAAAGTGCTGTTCTTTAATTCAGTTTCTATGTTTCTGTTTTAGTTTTGTTCAGAAGGCACTGCTGTACAGAAACATGAAATTATTCTCTCTACAGTCTCACAAATATCATATTTCATATTCCACACCTTTTTTCTTACACATTTACATTATAAGGCTCTTTTTTAAAAATCTGACTTTTTTTTTTCCCTCTCATAGCAACACTCACTTTTTGTTGATCAAAAAGTTGACTTTTCATTGTAGACGTCTCTTGTCTTGGCAAAAGCTCTTCTTTTAGCCACATGTATAAAGCTCTAAGGCTTAGGATGCTTTTTTCGTTCTGATAATATCAGAAGAGGAAAGGGACTGAAGATATCAAGTTAAACAGAAAATGATGGAAGTAAAAGTGGGCCATAGGCCACACAATGCATCTAGACATGACCTGACCTCAACACTTCATCTGGAAAATGATAATAGTAGAGGGGCAGGGATGAAGTACTTTATCCAGTGTTGCTGTTTGGGGGTCAAAGCTAATATCAATTTGTATTGGGAGGTTTTGGTGTCATCTTTACACACAAAGTCTTTAATCCTATAGTCTCAGGCTGAGAAAAATAATATTACCTCAGTAGAATACCATTAAGTACAAAATATTCTAACTTCCAGTTGTAAAACTTAGTAGTTGTATCAATTAAAGAATATATGTCAAATTATCTGAAAAATGAGTAAGAAACTATATCATCAGCTAAGGATATGGGCACTACTTCTGAAAGTGACCTAAAAGACCGATACACTCTTCTACTGGATAGGAAAAGAAAACAGCACCATGAACTGATACAGGCACTGTGATGTCAACTTTCCAGTATAGATACTTTTATCCTAGTTGATGCCCATAGGTCATCAGACACTGTATTACTGTACTATCTCTCTCCACAACATATCCTCCATATAGTTTCTTAATATACTAATAAATTATAGTATTAGTGAGTAATTCTCAAGTGCAGAGCATGTTTCTGGGACTCTATGTGTATTGTTTTATTTTAATATTTTTATTAGTATCCCTATTTACAGATTAGGCTCAAAGAGACTAAATAACTTGCTCATAGTCAGCTAGCTGAGACCTGGTTTGAGTGCAGGTTTTCTGGCTTCAGAGTCCACATTCTTTACCATTATTCCATACTGACTTCCATTAAACACAACCTTTAAGTAATGTTAGTAAATACATTATACCAATTCAGAAGAAGTGGTATAAAACAACTTAATAGTTGTATTTCAGAGGAATTTGGATGTCAGAGATCTTTGCAAGAAGTAATTTCAAAATGTAGTATGTGTACAGCTTCCAAAATGGCCATTGCCTTTATTTTTCGCTGCTGAAGTCATTTGAGGAAAAGAGTCAAGAATTTCAGTCTGTGAGGGCCACATTATTAAAACCAAAAATGTTTTTGTTCTTTCCTTCTTCTTCTGCTCCATTAATATTTTACTTAAATGTATATATATATATATCATTCCATAATGTTAATATCCTTTGCATCATTTAATTCTATAAGCATTTTTAAGAAAAATACCCAACATTCTAAGTTGTACTATATAAAATGTTTATACAGAGAAGATAACTGGATGGTAACTGGAAAATTTGGATGGTAACTGGATAACTCCTTAACTTTTATGACAAACCTAAAGATTCTTTTTATTCTCATAGCATGTTGTTTTTGATAAATGTTAATACAAAATTAGTTATTCATAAAAACAATATACATTTATCCACCTATTCATTTACTTTATTAAAAATATTTAATACCTCCTATGTGCAAGCAGTGGTCCTAAGAATACAGTGCTAAACAAAGCAAACAAAAATCTGTGTATCTTGGAGTCCACATAGTGAGTGAATGTGTGAAGAACTGAAAAATAGTTGCTTAGGGATAATAGAAAATGAAAAATATAACAAAAATCAGAGGATAGTATTATATTTAAAGCCAAGTACACAGATTTTGATATCATACTAACGACGTAAACATATAAATGACAAATGTTCTCTATGGAAGGATAAATTTGACTGCTGCTAATGCCAGAGAGGTGCACCATCACATATATTGTCTACACAAAGTTTTATCCTTGAGGACTGATCATTCTTAATTGTTTAGAAACTGCCTCTAGCATGCATGGCTCCTGATATGTATCATTAGCATACTAAAGGCAGCCTCAATTTATGAACTGACTTAGCTAAGCTATTAGAAATAATTTACTTCAATGGAGGTAAAAACTCTAGGGAAAAAGTCACAAAATTACTGAACAAAGAACTACTACTAAACCAAAATGAACCCCAGTAGCTTTCTCCTAGCACCCTGCTGCTGGCCACCATCTCTGTCCACTCACTTCAAGCTAGAGAGAGGGTCACTTGAAAATATGAAGAGTTCCAGAGTACTAGACTGCACCTGTTCTTTTATGTTTCCCATTTGTGTAGAATTTTTAGAGGCAAAGCTATATGTATGTAGGAGACTAGGACTGGGAAAGAAGGGTTGGGGAGGCAAAGTGCAAGTGGAAATTCTCCTTGTCCTACAAGCTTGATGAGAGAAATCTGTCTGGCTATCCTAAACCTAAATAAAACATTCCCATTCCACTTCATCCTAGGGGTGTCTGGCCAACTGAGGCACTTCAGTGTCTCTTTTTGTTTCTCATAAGAAGAGTCTGTGCTCTTCTTTCTATCTAAAGTCTAAACATTTTCTCTTCTCCTACCCAAATTAGGGTTCTCTTTGTTTTGGCTCTCTTTCCCAGAAACATGCCCTTAATGTACAACTGGCCTTTTTGTATAGGAAGTGACTCCCTTACTTTCAATGCCAGTCTATGGGGATATTGTTTCCCATATGACTTGCATTTGTGAGCAAAATTACTGAGGGACAAGCCTAATATTCTGGTTTTATATCTTAGGGAAAATAAAAAGGGCCCTGTGAGGATACAGTAAATCTCTTACTACAAAGAAGAGGAGAGGAGAGGAGAGGAGAGGAGAGAGGAAAGGGGGAAGAAAGAGGAAAGCAAAAAGGAAAGGGGAGGAGAGGTGAGGGTAGGGAAGGGAAGGGAAAGGAAAGAGTGGGAAGGGAAGGGGAGGGAAATTCATAATGAGTAAAATTTTAAAAATTACCATATTTATAGCAAATTTCAATTAAAGTAGGTACGAACTGAGAATATCCACAGTTCAATATCAAGGTTTTGATGTCATTATAAATGTGTTCACAGATTGTTCTGTTTTGTAATAATATTTTATGAACCCTTTAATGGACTGTAATCATGATGATCTAGACTTACCTAATAATTATACTATGTATAAGTATACTATGTATAATTGTCATACATTGAATTATTTCAGTAGAAAGTATTAATTTTCAGATTCTATTTATGAAAATATCCTAACAAATTATAATAGGTGAGAAGAGATGGAATCTTTCTTTGTGGTTATTTATGTTTAAGATCAAAAATAGAAACAATTGGGGCGCCTGGGTGGCTCCGTGGGTTAAAGCCTCTACCTTCGGCTCAGGTCATGATCCCAGGGTCCTGGGATCGAGCCCCGCATTGGGCTCTTTGCGCTGCATGGGGCCTGCTTCCTCCTCTCTCTCTGCCTGCCTCTCTGCCTACTTGTGATCTCTGTCTGTCAAATAAATAAATAAAATATTAAAAAAATAGAAACAATTATAATATATATTAGAAATATATATCCATATTTGTAAGAATTGGATTTATACCCTTAGAAATTAAATGGCTTTTAATTTAAAATATTAACTGATGAAATAAAGTAATATATAGCTTTGTAAATTTATATGACTGTTAAATACCAAATACGGCAAAGTTAGTGAAGAACTCTATGAGACAAACTGGTATAATAACTCTCTTTTTCTAATCATAAACTCCTAAAAAAGTTATAAGCTCATTCTCTAGCTCAAAAAGACGGACAAGTCCCATGTATTCTTCTATAAAGGAAGCACATTAACAAGCTGCTATTTATACCAGTCCCTCCCACAGCTCTCTAAAATGTCTGAACTCTGGACACATGTTCCCCTCTTCTCTCTCCGTCAGATGGGGAAAGCCACAAGTTGAGTGCCAAGTTGAGTGCTGGACTGTGCAAACCTCTGTAGCAGACTCACCTGTGCCACCAGCTGCCCGTGCTCTCCTTTGCTTTCAGCGGCCCCCAAATAGCCAGACTGTACGTTAATACATCAAGCCAGGTGAGGCACAAACGTTTCCTTGGATAGCCTTCCAAAAAGCAATATTGGGCACACACTCTACTTTACTCTTTCCTCCCCAAGGAAGGAGCCATGAATCAGGCTGGGCTGTGCCAGCTTGGAGTTGGGGCAATCCCAGGTAGAGAGAAAAAGCCTATAAGCATTTCAACGTAGCTATCCATAGATTTGTACCTGCCGGTGGTACTCTACCTTCTGGTTCCTGGAGTTCCCATAAGAGTTTCATAAAGTCTTCACCCAAAACCCTCTCTTGAATTGACTCACAGTAATACCAAACCAATGTCCTGTAACTCCTCCAAGGTCCAGATCTCCTTTCTCCCATAACTTCTGTCCTATTCCAACTGGACCATCTTCCTCTTCCTGTTCCTTGATCATGCCAACACCTGTTTAACCTCTGATCATTCACTGTAGCTGTTCTCTCTGCTGAGATGTTCTTCCTCCATATAACTCTGTGGTTAACTCCCTTATCACTTTCAAATCTTTGCACACATGTTACCATCTCAACACGGCTGACTCATAAATCCAAACTCGGGACCCTGATCTGGTTTACCCAGATCTGTATTTTCTTTACTTCACAGTCAAAAAACAACCTCTATTATTAGCACTAATGAAAGTAGGAAGCGGCACCCTTTATAGGTAATCCTACCCTGAACTTAGAATTTAATTATTTTAAAATAGATTGTAACTGCTATTGGTATCTTATTTTGACTAACAATAAATTGTTATCATTGTGTATATTATGTCTGACAATAAGCAAACATGTGTTTGTGGCTGCTGCAGTAGAGTGTACATGAATCAATAGGGAAAGATAGTATCTGCAAACAATCATTAAAGATACGCCAGTGTCTACAGGAGAAAAGCCTCTTGTGGTAGGAAAATACCAGTAGATAGTTTCAAGTATTCTCTCTGTTAATATACCATCCATACAGGACAACTTAAGTTTCAAGTATCTTATACAATGTTTTAACCAACTCCCTGTTTCTTGAATACCTGTTCCTTTCAGATACTCCTATTCTGATTCCTGTGACAGTAAATCAGTGTGTTTCAATTGCTAAAGAAAAGAAAAGAGGTATGCAGCAAACATCCACAACATCTATTATTTTAATAATTCATTCAACAAACCCATTAAGCACCTTGCATGTAATAGCTTCCGGTATTGGAACTTGAACTATTGAAAAAATTAGGATATTGGCTCAGTTAGGGAACTCATGAGGTAGCAGGGAGACAGTCCTACACAAAACTTGGTCTAAAGTAACAAAAGTTTCTATACTAACAATGTGAAAAAAGTGGTAAGGAATCACAAAGTGGACAAATGCTAGAATGATGTTATAGGCTTATAAACATTTTAAATTTCCCCAAAGGATCCCTGAAACAACAGTGATAATCAACACTGATGTTTGTCCTTTATCATAATTACCATTTTCCCCCTCTTAGGTTAGAGTTTTCACTACCTCATAACTATTAAAGAGAATGAACATCAAAGGAAGTATTGATCCCAAGAAAAGAAAGTACTAAATCCTACCTAGGAAGAAAATGCAGGCATTCCTGCAGTGTTGTAACTAAAAAATCAATAGATCTCTCATCTCCTGGCATTGTGGACCGTGGCTATGTATGTAACTGCATATGGTTTCTATAGCCTGAATACTTCGCTGAATCCTGAGTGCCCACATATTTAAGATGACAGCCCTGTATTTACCCTGTGAAAAACTTCAGGTCCAATATTTGGTTCACTTAGTAACATCCTATTATTTCTAGTATGATATGATAGACAATTCGGAATGGCATATGGTAGAACAGTGATGCTTTCTTGGGGTACCTGGGAAATAGGATCTATAAAAGTATATTCTAGAAAGTATGGAAAGGAGATGTTCTTTAATACACTAAGTAAAATGAATTACGTGAATGAATTTTCTGAACACTAGCTTTTGCTGATACTTTCTCATAACTGAGCTTAACAACAAAAGCAAAATATATTATGAACCAGTAAAGAAAATAAAATGAAAAAATAATGTAAAACAGGTTTTATGTAGCTTCAAAAATGTATATTATAACAAACCCCTCTCTGCCCTCCAATTTTCACAACTAAGCAATCTAATATCTAATTTAAATTTTATTTATAGTGTTTTCTAATTGCACATGAACTTTTCATAGACAAAAGAAAGTATATGTCCATTTTTTTTTTCTTACACGACTCTTAGACTGAGGATAAAAGTAAAATTTTATGACAACCCATTGCTTATAATCAGGGTATGGATTCTAATTTCACTGAAAATTTACCCACAATATAAATCATTTTAGAAAGAATTATAAAGTATTAATTATTTTAAAAAGGGCTGCATAAATCATTTATTATAAAACAAACAAATCCTCCTCTGTCATGGTCCCCATGCCTACTGATAATGGTAAAAACCAGAGACACCTGGGGCTCATTCAGTTAAGTCTCTGACTCTTGATTTTGTCTCAGGTCATGATCTCAGGGTTGTGGGATTGAGCTCTGCTTAGGGTTCCACAATATGTCTGCTTGTCCCTCTCCCTCTGCTCCTCCCCTGCTTGCTCTCTCTCTCTCAAGTAAATAATAAAATCTTAAAAAAAGAAACAACAAAAACCTACCCAGTCATATCATCAGCATTCAACATTCAGTCAGAAAATTTTCCATCCTAGATGTGACAAGAGGCAATAGCAGAAGAAATTCCAAATCAAAGGGTCAGAAGAGCTTAAATGGAGGCTACTTACAGCATATTAAATTCTTTTCTATAACAAAGACTTGCTCTACATTCAAATGTGATTTCTTTTAGCTTGAGTCTGACATTAAAATATCTATCTAGTTCTCTACAAAATAAGGTTAGTGCTTTTAAATTACTGAAAACAATTTTTTAGTCAAAAAATTTACAGCATTTTAGATCAAAGTGTTTTTCTTAGTTTATTTTCCTGTTCTTTTGTTCCCTCTCTATGAATGGTGTATTGGTTTTAAATAGGTTTTAAGCCTATATTACTAACTACATGATATATCTTAGAGCAAATAATTTAATTTTCATGATTGTTGTATCCATAATAGGTCCTAACAAAATTCCTTACTAATATATATGTGTATATATAATATATAATAATACCTTTAAAATAATTAAAAGTGAATATTTTATTTCATACTCATATATATATAAATTAAGAGTGAATATTTTATTTCTTAAGCTTGTATTTGTTACTTACTTATAAAGGCTTACAAAATCTAAGAGATTCCTACATGTTTTTGATGATTTCATCTATAGATGTATGCATCTGTATTCATTCACTTTATATTAAATCTATCATCTTATTTATTTAATTTTATCTGAAAGTATATTTCAACCTAGTTCTGCAACACAAGCAAAATTATCCTGGCTTACAGGTAGAAGAATAGCATGCTATCTGCTCCAGACAAAGTTTCTTCAAAAAACCATTCAACATAAATTCACTTGCTATACTCAATAAAATTTGGGTGTAATAGAAAGTTTGCCTATAAAATTTAGCAAAATAATAAAGTAAAATAAAGTAAAAAAAAGCAATTTCTGAGACTAATCTGGAGGACATTTTGTTTGAATTTCTGAGATAATTCTTGTTCTTACTTTTTGCCTACTTAAAAATTTCACTGTTTATTTATTTTTAGATTCTTTTTTTCTTACTGAAGACATTTTAGCTAGTTATGATAGTTTTACCTGAACCACAGAAATAAGAGGAAGGTCATAAATATGATAACCTAAATCAAAACAGTTATACTGGGGCCTCTCATAATTATTGTCAAGTGAGATTGTCCACCTTCATTAAATAAGTAAATAGTAACATATTTTAGAAAGCTTTATACATGAAGATATCTTCAGTAGTTAATTAATATGAAAGATTTTTTTAAAAGATTTTATTTATTCATTTGACAGACAGAGATCACAAATAGGCAGAGAAGCAGGCAGAGAGAGGAGGAAGCAGGCTCTCAATGTGCTTCGTAAATGAGCTTCAGTATACTTCTAGGTACCAAAGATATGACTCTATTTGCTAAGACATTAAATTTGAGTGAGAGACAGACAACAGACAAGTAAGTGAATAAAAAAAGGACAGTGTTTTAGTTAAGATATGCTGACAAGAAAGGTAATAAATTCTGAAAAATGGAGAAAGTGATGGAAGTGGGAAGATTTGAACTATTTTAAGAGATTAGGGAAGATTTATCATAGGAAGTAGCATTGGACCACTGTATGAAATGAAGAACAGAGCACCGAGAAAACAAAAACCTGAAAGAAAAAGAATTCTGAGCAAAGGTTAAAGGACAGAACTCTTGAATTTAGTGTGCTTGAGAAGCAGAAAGGAGACTAGACACTGGAGAGAGAAGAGTGAGCACGGGAGAAGCAGGAAGTCAAGACTCTGAGGAGTGCATAAGGTTGGAATCCAGCAGGGAAGTGTGAGCAAATATATTCAAGAGTTGTGATTTTACGTATTTGAGGTGACTGTAGAATTTGAACAAGGGAGTGATATGATTTTTTTTAAAGTTCTAATCAGGTTAAAGTTTACTTACCTACTAGTTATGCCAATGAAATATTGGGTAGTAAATCTGAAAATCTCAGTAGTTTCATAAAATCTCATCTAAGTAGTTTGAATAAAATTAAATTTCAGTTTCAAGAAAGGAAGGAAGGGAAGGGAATGGGTTTTACAAATTTGAAGTAAATTTATTTTGCTCTATTCCCAGTCGTCCTAAATGGCCTGGGAATTCTGACTCTTTTCATTGATATTACAGACACGAGTGGGCTTTCAACATTGTCATTTCATTATTGCATTTTGCAGCCTTTTAAAGTAATTAATTGTATGTCATTTTCTGAAATAACTCTCTTCTTTCTGTACAGTCAGGTAGAATTAATTCTATTTATCTGAGAGTGATCTACTTAGAATATTTTATTTCTCTCCTAAGTGAATGTAAAGGACATCTGCTTTCATAGCCCACATTTTTCACTTAGGAATATGAAGATGTGTGATCCTCCACAAAAAGAGAAAAACAAAGAAGAAAGTATTTTTCTTAATTATCATAAAGAAAAATCTGATTTATATTGCACTCTTTGGGGGCATTTCCAGCCTTTTCTTTTCAAAATCAATGGCAAATAAAATTTTGTTAAAATTAAATGAGTACATGATGAAATTCTTTAATTATATATATCTCATATGTGCTAAATTAGTGCATTGGGTATTGTGTTGACAAAGAAAACCCTGTGATCCAGAAATAAGAGTTTGTCCTTTTTTTAGAAAATCTTTATTTACACTCTCAACACACACATACACATGCACACACACACATTTCCCTAGAGAAGAATATTTAGTGAGGAAAACACTGAAAATCAAGTCTGATGTGATTCTTTGTGATCTTACAAGATAAATGTCTTTGGCATGTCATGTAACCTCTGTGAGGTTTATTACCATAATTAAGTGATGAGATATAATGACAGCTTGTTCTATTACAACACACTTAAGAGTTAAATGACAAAAAATAAGGGCACCTGGGTGGCTCAGTGGGTTAAGTCTCTGCTTTCAGCGCAGGTCATGATCTCAGGGTCCTGGGATAGAGCCCTGCGTTGGGCTTGCTGCTCAGCAGAGAGCCTGCTTCCTCCTCTCTCTCTTTTGCCTGCCTCTCTGCCTACTTGTGATCTCTGTCTGTCAAATAAATAAATAAAATCTTAAAAATATAAGTAAATGACAAAAAATACTAAAATATTGCTGGGATTAGGTACAAGTTATATGAGAGATAACTTATTAAATTATTCAATATATGTTACTGATTACCTATAATAGTCTAGTACATATTTTAGGCATATATATCTAGAAATAAACAAATGAGATGAAATTTCTGTCCTTGTGGTCTTTGTGTTCTACTGGGAGGAAACAAACAAAAAAAGAAAGAAGAAATACGTCAGATAGTAATTATGTATGAGAAAAGGGAGAGGCAATACAGGGCAGTTGGGCGATGTTTCAAATTTAATAGAATAGTCTCACAGCTAAGAAAACATTTGAGCAGAGAACTCTTGGAAGTGAAGAAGTAAACCCTGTGGAAAGCCCTGAGGCAGGAACCTGATTCCAATTCAAAGGAACACAGCCAAAACCAGAGTAGCTGCAGTAAAGTGAGAGAGGACTGAGTGGCAGAAGAGGAATCCAAAGTGAAAGCAAGGTTCCAGAAAACCGAAGGCTCTTTGTGAAGACTTGTAATTTAGTTCTGAATTAATCAATGATCAGTAAGAAGGTTGGAGAAGGAATGATCTGGTCTTAGTTTCATTTTAAAAGGATCATTCTAGGGGTGCTTGGGTGGCTCAGTGGGTTAAGCTTCTGCCTTTGGCTCAGGTCAAGATCTCGGGGTCCTGGGATCGAGTTCCGCATCAGGCTCTCTGCTCCGTGGGGAGCCTGCTTACTCCTCTCTCTCTGCCGGCCTCTCTGCCTACTTGTGATCTCTCTCTGTCAAATTCAAAAAAAAAAAAAAAACAAACAAACAAACAAAAAAAAAACTTTAAAAAATAAAAAAATAAAAGGATCATTCTAGCATTTATATGGAAAGTAAAATCCTGGGAGATAAATAGGTAAGGAAATCAGATTATTCAAGTCATTGCTAGCAGAATCATTATTTGACTTAGAAAATGATCCTAACAATGAAAGCCAATTCTGTTATGCCACAACTACTATATTAAAACCATATCGTTTCTACAAATAACTAAAGCAATGTAAAGACCGATAAATTCAGAATAGAGAAGATGGAAATAGGCCCAAATATATATGCTGAGTTGAATCTAGAAAAATGTACCAAATCAATTCAATAAAGAGAAAAAAGCGTTTATACATTTTTCTGAAACAAATGAGTATCTATGTTAAAAAAACAAAAAACATGATGCTTCTCTCACTCTATACACAAAATTTAATTTGAGATGGGTCATAAAACCTGAACACAGAACCCAAACTCTGAAAGCTTTTAAAAAGAAACCATATAGAACTATAACACAATTCCCTATTGGGACTACCCTTTGTTTTGGACTGCCTTTTAAAGGTTATTTTTACAGTAATCAGTCTTAGGAGATAAAAGTAGTGTCTCCTCCAGAACAAAAGGCAAGCTTTCTTATAGTCTTGGAAGATAAAGATAATGTCTCTTCAGGAACAAAGTTATTCCTACTGATGAGTATAATTAAGATAATGTCTCCCTCTGGAACAAAGAGCTCACAAGCTTACTGCCTATTATAAAAGATTCAGATTTACTAAGTTCAGAGTTTCTCTTTTGTAACTCTACCCTCTGAACTTATAGACTCCAATTTTGGTCTATCCTTATCACTTCATGGAATTTTGGGGTCAAAGGAATTTGACAAAAATATGTGAATGTTGATGCTGTTCATTGTTTCTTGACTAGTAAAATCCTTTGTACTGGACACCTGAGTATTGAATATTCTACTAGAATCTGTGAAACTGTAGTGTTTTACTTTATTAGCTTGCAAGTAGGATAAAACCTCAGACCCTCTGCAGTTCTTGAAAAAAATAACCTCAGAGTAGGCAAAAAATTATTTTCCCCCTGTCAGAAAACCCCCATACAAATCATAAAAGAAAATAAATAGATAAATTGGATATGTTCAAAATTAAATATTTCACCTCATAAAAAAATACGTTTAAAAATGTATTAGAGAAAGCAGACACAGGGGAAAAAAAAAAAAAAACCTCACAGAACATATTCACAAAGGACCAGTATTCAGAGTTCATAAGGAAATCTTAAAAATCATCAATAAAAAGATAAGCAACCAAATTTTTTAAGGAAAACAACTGAATAGCCATATTACTAAATAAAATACACAAATTATCAGTAAGTACATGAAATGCAGCTAATTATCATTAACCATCTTGGCTCATTGGTTGGGCATCTGCCTTTGGTTCAGGTCATGATCCCAGGGTCTTGGGCTCCCTGCTCAGCAGGGTTCTGCTTCTCCCTCTGCCCCTCCACCAACCTGTGCTTGCTCTCTCTTTCCTTCAAATAAAAAAAAATAAATTTTTAAAAAATATTTTTTTTAATTTAAAAATTTTTTAAAAATTTTTAAATAAAAAAAAAATTTAAAAAGAAAGAAAAGAAAATGAGACTGAAGTTTATAATCCTTGCAAGGGAAAACAGAACAAAACAAAACAAAACCTTACAATACCAAGTGTTAGAGACAATATAGAATAACTGTAAGTCTCATACAGTTGGTGAGAATGTTAAACAGCACAACAAATTTGAATAAATATTGTGGAACTTCTTTTAAATAATTGTTCTAATCCCATTTATTAAAGACAAACATGAGGGGCGCTTGGGTGGCTCAGCGGGTTAAAGCTGCTGCCTTCGGCTCAGGTCATGATCCCAGGGTGGAGGGATCGAGCCCCGCATCGGGCTCTCTGCTCTTCGGACAGCCTGCTTCCTCCTCTCTCTCTCTGCCTCTCTGCCTACTTGTGATCTCTATCAAATAAATAAGTAAAATATTTTAAAAAAAAGACAAACATGAGAATATAGTCACAAAAAGAAATGTTTATAATGTCTATACCCAGAAGAGCCAAAAAATAAAAAAATTTTCATCAACAGAAAACCAAATAAAACATTTTAGTATATACATGCAATGCAATACTAATTAATAATAAAAGGAATGAACTATTGATACACCCGCCTTATTAAGTTGAATACTTACAACCTGTATTTTATTGTGTTTATTGTATTTCAATAAAAATACCCATTTATAAAAAATAAGATTACAAAAGAATATTTCTATAAATATAAAGAATAAGATTACAAAAGAATATTTCTATAAGATAAATGGAAGCCTTGTTTGTTTGTTTTTTTCCAATTGTAATATTTAAAAAATATACAGCTGCGCCTTGAACAACATAGGTTTGAACTGCATGGGCCCACTTACATGCGTTTTTGTTTTTTTTTTTTTTAATAAATACAGCATGGCACTGTAAATGTTTTTTAACTTCCTTATGATTTTCTTTTCTTTCCCTCATGATTTTTTTTTAAGATTTTGTTTATTTATTTGACAGAGAGAGATCACAAGCAGGCAGAGAGGCAGGCAGAGACAGAGAGGAGGAAGCAGGCTTCCTGCTGAGCAGAGAGCCAGATGGGGGGCTTGATCCCAGAACGCTGGGATCATGACCTGAGCCAAAGGCAGACACTCAACCAACTGAGCCACCCAGGTGCCCCACATATGTAGTATTTCTGTTTAGAAACATTTACTCTCTGGAAGGTGATATATGTTTTACAGCAAGATATCCATTTTTTCCAGTAGGAAGATAGGTTCAAAGAGATTTAGCAACTTGCTTGGAGGCACACATCAGTCAATGGAAAAGTCAGAAGTAAGGGAACAATTCCTGACTGATCGCCTGGCCTCTCGTGGAAATGTGTTTGTGGCTGTTGCTCTGTCTGAGACAACTCAGCACTAGAGAAATTCACGTGGGGCTGATCCCAGGACCCAGGACATGATCAGGTCAGATCATGACCTGAGCTGAAGGCAGAGGCTTAACTCACTGAGCCACGCAGGCGCCCCGCCTCATGATTTCCTAACATATTCTTTTCTCTTGTTTACTCTTCTGTAAGACTATGGTGTATAATACACATAACAGAAACATACGTGTTAATTGGCTGTTTGTTAAAGTAAGGCTTCTGGTCAGTACTAGGCTGTTAGTAGTTAAGACTTCAGAGAGTCAAAAGTTATATATCCATTTTTGATTATGAGGGGGCTAGTGCTCCTAACCTCTGCATTGTTCAAGTGTCGCCTAGAATAGTAAAATAATGCAGGGTTTATTTTATGTGTATATTTTGACCAGGGGTCATTTATTTTTCAGAAACAGGAACATATCCATTATGTTAAATTTGAGATGAAAATAATTAGGAAATGTGCCAGGCAGGGAATAGTATAAACGTTCACAAGGAACTAAGTAAATGAAATTCAAATGGTATAAACAGTTCTCTTTTTCCCTCTGTCTCTGTCTCTCACTGTCTGTCTCTCTTTCTCTCTCACTCTATTTCTCTTTCTCTCTGTCTCAATCTCTCTATCACTGTCTCTCTTTCTTCTTCCACTCTACTCTTATGGTTTTTCTCTCTCTTTTTATTTTCCCTATAGTCTGGCCCTCATGATTTACCTTTTCATAGACCATAATGGCTGCCCCAAATTGATTGATATCATAAGATACTAAGTTGATATAAGATAACAAATTCTATGTTTACATTTAACAATCCCAGTTTCTTCAATTACTAATACTCAGCAAAGAGAAACTTACTGGACCAGTTTACATTCAAGGACATCATATGCTCACCTCTCACCCAATCATTTGAATGCAGAGAAAGCAAAGGTAAGTTAAATGCAACGGGTTGCTCAATAATTCCAGCTTTAGAGCAACAGAGGGAGGGGTAGCCTTTTCAGAGACCTCAAATTAATGAAAACAATAATAACAATGAAAATAAAGTAACATAATGATACAATTATTTTAATTATATATATTTTTAAATTAAATGTAAAATAAATTTATATATATTATGCTATTTTTACATTTAGTTATATGTACCTCTTTGAGGATCATAGAAACATCAAGATAATAATAATAATAATAGAAGAAGAAGGAGAAGAACAAGAACAAGAAAAAGAAGGAGGAGGAGGAGAAATTATATTTTACTTATATGTAATACTACTTCTTGAATCTAAGCTTTGGGCTCATATGTTTGTTTGACTGCTTATACGAATAAATAAGTATTGTTCATTCACTTCTAAGGAAGTCACATTAAGGGGGACTATTCTTTATCATACGATGTAATTACCAGCACCTCATTTCTAATGTATTGGTTAAATTATTTTAAAAATTAATAAAAGCTAAATCTAAAGTTTTTCTTATAGCAGCAATACAATGGCTAAATGAAAATAAGAATCAGGACACACTTTTCCTGAAGTCCAAACTTACTCATCCAAGATACAGGTGCAGGGGAATATTAACTTATACAGTGCTTTTTAGTCATTTTAAACTTCTATGGGAGATCTCTCTATTGTTTGTGAACCAAATGATATCTGCAGTAAGATCTAAAACTATTGATTTTTTTTTTGAGCTTAGAATTTCTCCTCAAGAATAATAATAATAATAAAACCCCACAACTTCTGTTCTTTTTGAAGCTAAATATATTTAAGCCATTCTAAATGTATTAAAGCTTATTTTTTGTGTGTACATTAAACAAGTATTTCTATTAAAAGTGAGACTACAAATTGCAGTAGAAAATGGATAGAAAAAAACTATACCTCCTTGTGCTCAAATGGTAAATTTGTACCTCACTTTGCATGATCTACCAATAATCTTCATAAACAACCTATGAGTAAAGTACCAAACCAATACCATGAAGGCTATGACAAGGTTAATACAAAAAAGATGACCTGATAAATTCCAGTTAAACATTTTAGTTATATAGAGGCTAACATATATTAACCTAATTTGTCTCAGTTTTACTTAATCTGAAAGTTTCTATATAATAGATCTAATTTATATATGAATGTGAACCAATAGGGAATAAGTTAATATTAAAAAAAAAATAGTACTGCTTGATCTGGAAGAAACCATGCAGTCTTCCAGTTCAACTGTACTTTGAATACTTGAATACTGAATATATTATCTTCAGAGTTTGAACACTTTCCAGCGCTTGGAAACACTGGACCTTCTGAGGCAGTCCACTGAGTCTCCAGAAAGCTCTGCCACACATTCAGAGGGCATCAGCAAAACAGGGTCAAGTAATGTAATCATGTTTTCTGAAATAACTCAGAGTGTTGATGTGTCAACATATTAGTAGTAAGAGGAAAAAAAAAACCAGAATTATTTTAGACTTCCATTCACATCTTTCATGTTTCAGGGCTGTTATTTGTTGAATTACTTATGAGAGATTTGGTTCCATAACGTGCTTGGGTCCTCTGAAGTACATAGTGTGGACCTATTTGCTGTCCCATAATTTTCCATTCTTCATACTAAATGTTTCTGTCTTTTCTCATCATTCCTCATATGCCACTGCTACAAATCCTTGAAAGCACTGGCTACTTGCCTCTGCGTATGTATCATGTTTTTGCCTCTTAAGCTGTCATATGACAAAAACTGAACACAGAGTTCCATTTGTGGTCTGACAACAGATTGTGGAGTGGGACTGCCACTCCCCACCAATTAGTACTAATAATGAAGTCTAAGAGCATATCAATTTGGCAACAGGATCGCATGGTTGGCTCACATTTACTTCACAGTCAGAAAGTTTCCAAATGTATTTATATGTATGTACACTGGTCTCTCACATACTGTATTGTACAGATGGATTTTTTGGACACAAGTCTGATACTAAATTTACCTCTATTAAACTTCATTTTGCTACATTTGGTCTTTTAGCATATCTTTGACATCTTTTTGATTGCTGAGTCTGTTATGACTTTTAACAAACAAACAAAAAAAAAACAAAAAAAATCCACATTCTGTTATAATATTCTGCTATAACTCAATTCTGAAATGAATCACAAAAATCTAGTAACCCACATTTTTTATGCTTATAACCAGAAATCCACTTTATAAATCGGCTTTACATAAAATTATCCAGTATTTAATCAGTGGCCTTTTGGAGAGAAATTTCCATGATTCTAAAATTTAAAGTTCTCTCTCAATTGTTTTGTCTCTTTTTAACTAAAATACAAAACTCCATAACCATTGTATAGATATTAGGACAGAAGATACATCCCCAGTTCTATCCCTTTCTGCTAAGTAATCCAAGATACTACATAAATCTCTTGAATTAGAAAATGAAAAGCTTGGAAGGAAAAACAAAAGAATGAGATGGAGAACACTATCTTCATAATTTAATGAAAACAATTTGGTTAGAATAAAAAAATACATAAATTAATTTAATTTCAGCTGTGCCTGGGGTCAAATAGGATTTTGTGGATTATCATAGAGAAAAAAATATCACTTAATGAATTTTTAAGGAAAACATGTTTTAATTTTTAAATCATTTTTTGGGATAGAACCTTTCCGTTCGAAGATTATATTTGAGTACATAGTAATACATATTCTAGGGGCGCCTGGGTGGCTCAGTGGGTTAAAGCCTCTGCCTTCGGCTCGGGTCGTGATCCCAAGGTCATGGGATCGAGCCCCGCATTAGGCTCTCTGCTCAGCAGAGAGCCTGCTTCCCCCTCTCTCTGTCTCTGCCTGCCTTTCTTCCTACTTGTGATCTCTGTCTGTCAAATAAACAAATAAAATCTTAAAAAATAATAATAATAATAATACATATTCTAGCATATTTACATGTCAGTACTAGTTTTTAATTATAGAACTCTTAACAGATTTTAGGGATTTTAGCTTCCCTATAACTTTTTCATGCCAGGATTATTTTCTTGATCTTAAGTTCTCTTCTCATACCTGTAATTTTGCAGCTTTTTTTTTTCCTCCTAAGAAAGTAATTTCTAAAATTGTACCTCCTCATAAAGCAATGCTGGATTTTCTCTGTATTAACAATCACTTGGGTGCTCAAATTGACCTTCTACCATTAGAATGTTTTGTGTTTTGCATAAGTTGTTAGGATCCTTTCAGTTTCAGTAATGTACCCATGATTTTTATTTTACAATGGGACTTCATTTGTTGCATTTAAAAAATATATATATTTATTTCCCTCCAGACAAAGAAATTTTCCCTAGCAGTGTAATTCATGTTGTACATCCAAGAAAGAGTAGCTGTTTTAAAATGACCTCGTGCCACATTTGCTCAAAGGTCCAGGAAGTGCCTGTTCTCTCTGGACACTGAGCTAAGATGCTTCCTCCATGTAGAACCCCCTGAATTGACTGATGTTGAAGTCAAGCTCTGTTACATGGAGCACTTCCTTTCTGTGAAAAGATTTCTCTTTCAGATCTTCTGTTTCCTCTTCTGGGGAAGCTCATTCTCTGATCTACACTTGAATATGTGTTGACCTCTAGGTCTCATAGGTGGACCTACCTCCATTTGCTGTTAGTTTTCTTCTGGTATGATGTTGCTTTTATTACATTTTCAGAAAAAGACCAGTTTTTCATCTTCCTTTTCTCCACTGAATGTGTCAGATCCTAGAAATATTTCCCTGAAGCAGTGTTACTGAGACCTCTGGTGCCACCATCTCATCTTGAATGTCCATAGAAAGGAAATTTTTCTTTTTGTCTACAAGAATTGAATTAGGTTACTTTAAAAGTAACATATGAACTTGTTGAAAAATATTATGTCAACTGAAGAACAAGTAAAACAGAGAGCATACCATAAATACCTATGGTCAGAGAGAGCAACATATGGTCCTATAATTTTGGAGAAACAGCCAGAAATAACATCCTCAGGATATTTAGATATATGCCAATAAGAGGTCTTCTATTTAGGGGGTACAGCAATGTCACCACGGATTAAATATACTGATGATGTCTCATAAAACCTATCAATGAAACCATCTCGCCTCTTCAGAGCTATTTCCAGAAATCATTTGGAAGAAGCCATTTTATTATATGAAAGATGTATTTTTGCTTTTTGCTTGTTCACAAAGTAAAATATTTCATTCATGATAAAACCAGTACAAGTAGCTAGACCAAAATTAGACAAAATAACCAAAAAGTTCTCTATGTTCCCTTGTTTTCTAACTTGGACTTCAGTTCTACTTCCTAAAAATTTCTTCCTCTGAATCTTTTCTCCTTTACTTCCTTCATCCAATCAGTTTCAAGCATTGCCAATTTAATCTCCAAAATCTATTTCTTCTGTTCCCACTGCCTTTCTTTTAGCAAATGACCAATAAATCTGAAAAGCAGTTAGAAGAAGATGCATTAGTATGGATTAACAATAGTATCTAAAAATTATGAAAGATATGATATAGCATGCCATTTAAACAAAATTTAAAGTGTGAAAAGGAATAAGAAAACAATTTACCCAAAGCTTGTATCATAGAGGTTAAATTGTCAGGTGATGATAAGAGTGGCTGTATAATCCTTCATTTTTCCCTTGTTTATTCTGTCAAGGAGAATTATATTCAGGGGCACCTGGGTGGCTCAGTGGGCTAAGCCTCTGCCTTCAGTTCGGGTGATGATCTCAGGTCCTGGGATCGAGCCCCACATTGGGCTCTTTGCTCAGCAGAGAGTCTGCTGCCCCCCTCCGTCTGCCTCTCTGCCTACTTGTGATCTCTGTCTTCCAAATAAATAAATAAAATCTTAAAAAAAAAAAGGAGAATTATGTTCAATTAGAACTATCTTTCAAAAGGGAAGTGAAAGTCAACCTACATGAGTCATAGAATGAGTGCACATAGCTTTTCTGAAGAAAACTTCCCCAGGCAAAATATGTCTTAACCTATGGAATTCATAGATAAGATGAGTGAATCTTGGTCATTAACTTCTGAGGGATCTTTGAGAGTCAAAACATCTTCTCCCTGTAGTTCCTATTTTGGTTAGTAACTCCACCATCTTACTCAGAAGCCAAAGTCAAAAACCTGAGTATTATTCTGGGTACTATCCTCTACTTATCTATTTTCCTCTCCGTACCCAACCAAATTTAGTTGTTAAATTTGCTCTGATGATTCCACTACCTAAACATTTTTTATACAAGTTTTTTCTGCTCTCTTTTAGTAACAATAGCCTTACTACTCAGGAGCACAATATTGTGATACATACTTTTTTTTTTCTTTCATAAGTATTTATTGTGTGTCTACTAATGTGCCAGGCACTGTTCTAGTGCTGTACGCATAGCAGCAAAAAAATAAAAATAAATAAATAATGAAGCTCTGCACTCTCAAGAATCTTTTAAAGAATTTCTTGTCTTCAGCTTCATATCTTTTAATATACCTTATATCCTATAGGCAGTTATCATTGCCCACCTTAAAACCAACCTAGTATGTAGTTCAACAATCCTTTAGGACACTGACTATTGGTTATGAGGATTCAAAATAATATTAGAAACTCTATATTCAAGTAAATACAAACAAACACCCTCCCCCCACCAAAAAATTACAATATTTGGCTCATCCATAACCCCTAGGGTAAAAATGATGATGATCATGATGGAAACTATAATATGTTCCTTATTAATATTTTCAAATACATTTACTGCAAGGATTCTACAAACACTTTGATTAAACCTTTCTAGAAATATCGGAATAAGTTGTTTTCAGGTGCTTTATAATCTGCCATATAACTATCTATCACAATATTCCTGCTAACTCCCAATAGACTCTCTCTGTACTTCCATAGCTCCCTTTATATATGTTAATGCAGAATATATTATGCTTTAATATAATTTTTTAAAGATTTTATTTATTTATTTGAGAGAGAGAGATGAGAGAGAAAGAACATGAAAGGGGGAAGGTCAGAGGGAGAAGCACACCCCCTACTAAGTAGGAAGCCCAACGCAGGACTCAATCCCAGGACTCCAGGATCATGGCCTGAGCTGAAGGCAGGCGCTCAACCAACTGAGCCACCCAGGCTCCCTGTTTTAATATAAATTTTATTTATATCAGTCTTACTCACAAATTTGTAAAGTCTTTGAATGGAGGAATAATATCTTCTTCACCAGTGCATGGTCAACCCTTAAGTTGTATAAATGTATGATATTGCATAGATGTATAATAAATTTTGGTTTAAGAAATGAATCAGTGAGTAAATTCAACCAGTAAACTCCCACTATATTTTTCTTTTGTCCTAGAGATATGACACTTCTTATTAAAATTTTCAAGCTTACTAGGGTCCATTTATTTTGATGAATCATTTTCAAACATACTACTCCTGAGTGCTTAATTCTAATTCCTAAGCATAAAATACCATGTTGAATAAACCCTTTCTTCAGTTCATATGGTGGCAATAGATAAGTAAAATGAAAATTATCCAGGTTAGAAAATGGCAAGATTCATTGATTCTTCTCACTTTACAAGAAGTTGTGGAATCTGAGTCAAAACTTCTTTTTTACATATATTAAAGACTCTAATAAGACAAGTTTAATAAGTTTAATAAGTTTATTAAGACATGTTCCTTGTCTTATTAGATACCAATGTAAGAAAAGCAATCCACAGCACTTACTTAACATCTTGCTCACAATAAAAGATCAGAAATAATTTTGACTCACATGATAAATTCTTCAAGAAATTAGAGAAATAAAACCCTTTACAGTTTATTTTTATTACTGTATTTTAATGACAGACTCATCTTTGAGGTGAACTCACACATACATTTATTTCAGGTCTGACTATTCAAATTTTTGCCTCATATTATCCAAATTTTATTTAGAAATTCCATTTATAAAATGTATGTAAGAAGACTTTCCATTAAAGAATTATACCTCTCATTTAGAAATAATTAAAAATTGTTGTGAATATTCTACTTTGTTAACAAAGTGTTTTTTTTGTTTTAGCAATTTCAGGTTGCCAAGTGTTGTGAGGGTAGTTTAACTGAAAGCTGTTACTTATATAATTAATCACCATTGAAACTCAATTTGCTATATAGTTAAATTAAATAACATCTTTAGAGGCAAAAAGTCTGTAGAAAACAAAACAAATATCACTTAAAAAATAACCTAAACATTAGGTTGTATTATATCAACATATATATGTATGTATATCAACATATGTATGTGGTTTCTCTAAATAAATAGATAGATGATAGATAGGTAGATAGATAGATGATAGGTAGATAGATAGATAGATAGATAATGAAGGAAATGTGATGAGTAATTACTTCAGTAAGATTCCTTAAACACATGAATTTGGGATGGCATTTTCAAATTCAGGTTGTTTTTAAAGACCAAGCAAACTAAATCTGCAATAAGAGCATAGTGATAACTGATATTTTTGGTTCAGTACTAGGCTTGGGATTCACCTGAGTTATAGGTAATCCTGGAGAGATTTAACTTTCATTCATTAAATTATGAAGTGATACAGAAACTAACTCTACTATTTGACAAGGGTGAGGCTGCTCCTTTTTGGAGGCATATTAATTCATATAATCCACAAGGGGCCCAGGTAACCACTGTGAAATATAATCAGTACAGTTAAAATAGGATAGCTTGATCCATTATAACCTCCCTTCACTCCATTCTAATAATTACCTGAGGTATTTGGGGTTTGGTACTTCATATGGAAATAATTCTCTACCAGTTACTTGTCCAAAGTGCTGTGCTACCAAGCCCATTAGAATAAAATCATAGTAGAAATTTAAAGGCAAAAACCAAGAAGGGGAAAATATTTTTATAGTCATAAATAAAAAGAGATTAGGGGTGTGTGTGTGTGTGTGTGTGTGTGTGTGTGTGTGT
>ML103915.1:0-110162 GCA_003697995.1 Taxidea taxus jeffersonii
GTAACATGGTGGTGCCTGCCTCATAGGGCTGTCATGAGGATCAATGAGGCAATAGTTATCAAGCGTAGAGCAATTTAAGGGCTTGAGAAATTTTCCCTCATGTCGCCTACCGTGTCCTCCCGTTAAGAACCTCTTTCCTTTTAGCCCTCCGTCATGAATTCAGTGGATGTCTGTAGTGCACGGTTCCTAATTGCCTCTACTGATGGTTCTCCAGCATTTAGGCATCTTAGGCCAGCCATGTTTGGCAAGGCTGCCCCTGAGAAAGTATGATGGGCCCAAGACTTGCAATGGGCCTTGATATGGACTATATCATGAAATTATTACAGGAAAGTTATAAGGCAGGAGTCAATGCACCCAAGTTATGGGTGACTCTAGTTCTAACCACAAATGTTGATGAGAATGTGCAGCAATGAGGATTGCCATCCAGTGCTGGTGGGAGTACAGACGCCTACAATCCACTTTTGGGAAACCTCCCCTCGTGAGGTTGGGGATGAACACACCCTGTGAACCAGCAAGTCCATGCCTGGGCAGGCCTTAGACCCAGTCCTGGAGGTGTGTTCTGGGAGACACAAAGGACAATGCTCATAATAGCCCTGTGTGTCGGATAGTGAACTGGAGTCAACCCCAGGACCCATCACAAGCAGAATGGATACACAAAGTGTGGTATACCCACCTGCTGGAAAGCCAATCAGCAGTGAAAGAGAAATGAAACACAGCTGTGTACTTCCAAATGGAGGCTTCTGGAAGACATAATGTCCATCTAAAACAACCCACAGGGAACCGTACATAGCTCACTTGCATATATATAAAATGCAAAGAATGGTAAAATGAAGACAACGTATTGTTTAGAGACACAGAGATATGAAAAAAACAGTAAATAAAAGCAAGATAACAGTTTACCCGTCCCCCCAACACAGACACCAAAATACTTAAGGTAGCAGTTACTTTTCAGTGGAGGTGGGGAGGAAGAAGGATGCAGTGGGGGAGGGGCACTGATTGCTGATTATTACTTTTATTATTATTGCTAATGCTCTATTTCATCAGCGTTCCTTCTACCGTTGCTCTTTTACATTGCTCATATATACTTGTTCTACTCTTTAGAAGGGATGATATATTTCAAAATAAGATGAAAAAACCCAAAGTCCAGAGAGATGAAATCACTTAACTCAAGTCACACCGCTGGTATGTGGTAGGACCCCTTGATTCCAAAGACTCGAAGCTGAACTGCTATACCACACCTCTTCCATCTCTGGTTTGGCAGAAATCTAAGAGGGCAAAATATCACTAAAGGAAAGGGGTCCATAAGTAGACGATTTAGTTTTCATATGACAAATATTTATTGAGTAACTGCATAGTTCCAGGTACTGTCCAAGGTGCTGGGGACGGAGAGGTGAGTGAAACAGACCAGAAATCTGCCCCCCACACTTAGCATTCTAGGAGGGAGGGGACTCAAAAAATTAGGTAAGTATGATGAATACAATTCTTTAAGAGATAAATGGTTATACTACTGTTATGAGTTTATGTAACTTTTAAGTAGCTGAGATTCTGACTTTGGTGTTCAAACGTACATAGGTTTCTAGTTCTTCAATGAGCTCAATGTCTGGTAACCTCTTTTGCTACAAATGAGAACCCTACCTGCTCTGAGTGCCATTTGTCTGTATAGGAGCTTTCTAACGATTTTTACATATGAAAGTAAGGCTTACTTCAAAGCCATTTTGAGTTAATTTTGCAAGAATAAGGGTTATGTTATACTTCACAAAAATGCCTCCCTAAAAATAAGATAGATTTGTGTTTTCTCAGTTCCTTTCATTGAATTTCTGACATAATGTACTCATGTTCTCATTTTTGTTTTGTTTTGTTTTTTCTTGCAATTTCTCTCTCTCTCACGCCCATACAGTCTTGTTGCTTGTGGGGCAGAAGCAGATGATTTTGAGGGAGGAAGCCCATGGGATCTGGGCAAGGGTCTTCACCCTTGCATGGGTGAGGCCAAACCTGTCCTCCTGGCATGCTTTTGGGCAGTCAGAGGAAGAGGCCACAGGACACAATGAGTTGTCAACCTGGCTTAGTTGGGCTCCCCAGGCTTCTGAAGTGGACCCAGGGAGCCAAATACCCCAACTTCTCTCCCTCATAGGCAAGGAGTCATGGAGGGAGGGTAAGGAGCCCACCAGAAACAGTGCCACCCACATCTTGCTTTTATAAGATGTCATATGCCCTGAGACAGAATTACTGGATCCATTTTACATATTGAGGAAACTGAGTCTCAGAGAGGGGACCCCACGTTCAGTGTCACAGGGAAGCATGATCAACATTCAAACTCAGGTCCACTGACCTAAGAATCAGAGCTCTTGGATGGCTGGTTCCATCTTGGTGGCCGACCAAGACAGCCTTTGGGAGAAAGATGGAAACCATGCCCCTTTCCTCACCCCAACCCCCAGCTCTGAACCCATCCCTGTGGGGCCTGGGAATTGGGTCAGACAAATCAAATATACAAAGCCTGGCCTTTGTTTGACTGTCTTATCTAACGTGCCTTTCCCTCCCCTGGACAGCTGGGTCCCATCAGATGGGTGGGGGCTGTTCAAGCATCAGCTTCTCCCCACTGGCTTTGGAATCCCCGAGCCACCAGGAGAGCTTGGGGCATTGGGGGCATTGATAGAAAAAGAAGGGGGCATTCCTCTGTTGAAGTCAAATGGATGGATGTTGGTCTGGAGTCTCTGGGATGCCCTCTGGCAGGCTAGATCATGCTCTCCCCTCCACCCTCAAAATATTTGCCCCGGTTTATTCTATTCTAAGGTGACTCAGAGACATCCCTCTCATTCCTAGCTCACCACGCAAGCCTAATTTGTTGTTGTTGTATGAATAGTAGTAGAAACAAACTTTGGAGGCTTTCTTGGCTTTCCAGGACAACTACATCTTTAAGGGCCGCTTAAGCCAAAGTATGGCAACATAAGGGTAAAAGGCAGGAGCTGTCAAAAGTGGGCAAAGGCAGTTTGCGTGTGTGTGTGCTGCACATGCGCAAAAGAAGCGGCTGACCTGGGGGTGTGGCCCTGGGGGTGTGGCCATGCCCCCTTCCCGACTCACACTTTCCGCCTGGGTCAATTCGAAGTCAAGGGGCCATTGAGCACATCGTGTTGTGATTATTAGTGTCTTTTAAAGCAATCTCCTTTGTACTGCCTGACAGTGGAAACCCTTTCCTTATCATCCATGTTACTGAAAAACTTCTACTCTGTTTTCATGCATCTCCTTTTTTTTTAAAGATTTTATTTATTTATTTGGCAGACAGAGATCACAAGTAGGCAGAGAGCCAGGCAGAGAGAGAGGGGGAAGCAGGCTCCCCGCTGAGCAGAAAGCCCTATGTGGGGCTCGATCCGAGGACGCTGAGATCATGACCTTTAACCCACTGAGCCACCCATGCGCCCTCAAGCATCTTATTTCTAATGTCCTATCTATTCCACGCAAAAATAATCTCAGAGAGAAAAAAAAAACCAATTAGCTCGTAATCCTTAGACTAAAATAAATAGCACAAGGGAGATATATGCATGCTTCGTTCTTTTCTTCCAAACACGATATTCTTGTGAACGGGGGAAGGAGTCCATGTACTGATTTGCACATGGCATCCACGTTTCGTGCCCACACACACTTGCCCATGCCGGCACACGACCTGCAAGGGCATTTGTTTTGTTTGTTTGTTTTTAAAGATTTCATTTATTTATTTGATAGACAGAAATCACAAGTAGGCAGAGAGGCGGAGAGAGAGAGGAGGAAGCAGGCTGTCGGCAGAGCAGAGAGCCCGACGCGGGGCCCGATCCCAAGACCCCGGGATCATGACCTGAGCCGAAGGCAGCGGCTTTAACCCACTGAGCCACCCAGGTGCTCCCTGCAAGGGCATTTGTATTAGCCGCATGGGCTGCCGTTGGGAGAAGGCACCTTCCTTACCAGTCCTTTACAATGATCATTTCGGTTGTGCCCAGTCTCCATCGGTAGGGTGGCGATGGCCTCTGTCCCAGCTCCATTATTGGAGTCCTTGTCCCCTCATCGACTGGGACTTCCCCTACGGCAGCAACTGTATCCGATTCCCTGCTGTGCATCCGGCCGCAGCTCTGTGCTTGGTGCAGGGCAGGAGCTCTGTAAACGGTGGGTGACATGTTTTTATTCTCTTCCTGGAAAGCCCTACAATTTTCTGGAATAAATAGCTTCATATCGCCTTCCCCCAGCTTCCCTTTCTTTTCCTCTCTTTCCCCTTGCCTTCTCTCCTCCCTCCATCTTCTGTTTACTTCTCTGTGCCTGAACTGCGCCCAGAGCAGGGACAGGCTTGTGACCTGTCACTGAGGTCACCGATTTCCAGGAGTTTGGGGTCTCCCTAGACTACAGCAGGGGTTCCCAAACTTCCAATCAGCAGACTCACCCAAACAACTTGTTAACACAGATTGCAGACCCCCTTCTCCTGTGTTTCTAATGTGGTGGTTTTGGGGAGGGGTCAGCGAATGTGCATTTCCAGCAAGTTCCCAGAACCGCTGCTGCTCCAGGACCTGCACTTGGGAAATCACCAGCCTTGCACACATCTTTGCTCTCGGCTGACCACAGACCGGGCAGGTGAAAAGTAAAGGAGGTCCAGCCTCAAAAGCCAAGCTTACAACCACCTGCGTAGGTTGCCCTGGGCAATTGCAGTCTATGTTTTCCTCTACATGAAGGTGACCATGACAGCATCTCCTTCAGGATGCTTGTAAAGACACCATTTGAAAATGCATCTGGCACTCTGCCTGGCCTGTGGTTAATACTCACTAGGTATCCTGACGTCTTAGTCTGTTTGGGCTGCTATAACAAAATACCATAAACTGGCTGGCTTACCGACACAAACAGTTATTTCTCACAGTCGTGGAGGCTGGAAGTCCAAGATCACGGCGCCAGCAGATCTGGTGTCTGGTGAGAGCCCACTTCCTAGACTTATATTTTTCAGGAGGCTCTGGCCTTCATCCAGAACCCCCAGGATTTTTGGAGATTGAATGAGAATAGCATAAGAGCACCGACCCCAAAGATGGTGGGAAAGGGGGTTCAGTGGACCCAGATGCCGGAGAGGTGGCCCCAGCCTGGCTGGCTCCCATCTCTGGGGGCCATTCCTCCTCCCATGATGCAGACAGCAGCACTGAGCATGGAAAGAGAGGTTGAAAGTATAGAGATAAATGCTAATCTCCAGTGTAAACATTTCTCAGGGCTGGACACTCTCTGAATGCGCCATAATCCCCCCTGGGGAGGGGACGAGATAACTTGGGAGGCCGAGGCCAGTGTGGGCTTGAGGAAAGGGAGATTGGGAGGAGATGGGAAGAAACAGGGGCCAAGGACGCCCATCATTTATGTGCCTGACAAGCCTGGGAGCAGCCTGACTGGAGACAGAGGGAATCTGCCAATGGACAAGGGGCTGAAGAGAAGGACCGGCAGCGTGAGGCAATAGGGGGGAGCAGGAACCCTGACCCCAGATTGTCCAAGGAGGCCTAGTCTACATGCTGTTCAAGGATGATGTGCCATCCAGGAACTGATTGGTAATTTGAGCCAGGGACCTTGAATGTGACCTTGACAAGCTGTTTCCCCTCTCTGGGCCTTGGCTTTCCCATCTTTGAAATGGGGAAATAGTCCCCACTCCACCTGTGAGAGCAGAGGCAGTGCTCCTGACCTCTGTGCATCTCAATGAAATCAGGCGAAAACAGAGAGCTGATCTTTCTTGAAAAACAGTAGAATTTCTTGAGGACAGGGAGAATAGGGACAGAAGGGAAGAGGAAAAACGAAGTTGTAGGCAAAACAGCATGATGTGAAGGGCTCAGATGGACCCATGAAGGCCTGGGTCCAAGTTCAGCTCCACCACTTGCTAGCTGGGTTGCCTCCATTGTTATAGGAGCATAAAGACAGTGGCTGCTTCATGGGGTGGTGGGCATGAAGTATGACCTTAGCCCAGCGCTTGATATATCATAAAGTCTGGGGAAGCAGTGGGGATTAAGTCTACCCTGGGTTTGCTGAGAGCGGCAGGGGCCATGGTCTGTGGTATTTTCCAAAGGTGCTTGCAGTCATATTCCTTGTCCACCAGGCTCTTCTGCAATGTAACCTCACTGTATTCTCACCAACGGGGAACCTGGCTGGCCTTAGTGACCCATCTGTAACTAATGGGGGTGACGACGCCTGATTTCCAAGCCTGAGTCCAAGAAGGTCCTACTGCTTGCATCTCATTATCTCTCTCTCTCTCTCTCTTTTTAAGATTTTATTTATTTATTTGACAGAGAGATCACAAGTAGGCAGAGAGGCAGGTAGAGAGAGAGAGGGGGAAGCAGGGTCCCCCTGAGCAGAGAGCCCAATGCGGGGCTCAATCCCAGGACCCTGAGATCATGACCTGAGCTGAAGGCAGAGGCCTAACCCACTGAGCCACCCAGGTGCCCCTGCATCTCATTCTCTTGAGATCCCTCTTCTCCAGCTGTTAATCCTGGATCCCAGCTGCCATGCTGGGAGAAGCCCCAGCTGGGTGGAGAGGCCACATGTAGGTGCCCTGGCTGACAGTCCCAGCTGAGCCCAGCATTCCAGTCAGCCCAACCCGAGCACTAGACATACGATTAAAACGTTTCCAAATGATCCCAGCTGTTCAAGTCACCACCCGCCATTTGTCTTCTAAGTGGAAGGCCCAGATATTGGGGAGCAGAGATAAGTCATCCCCACTGAATTCCTGACCCATACAATCTGTGAGCCAAGTAAAAGGGTGGTGGTCTCACACCCCGCATTTTGGGATGATTTATGTGGACACAGACAACTGGAATGTGGGCCGGATGAGCTTCAGGTCCCTTGTAGCACCAACTGGTCAAGGACTTCTTAGCCTTTTGGTGGGCCTGTTGAAATTCCAGGAGCATAAAGAGCCCCCATGGTGTTGGGGGATATCTAGACTCGCACTCCCACTGGTCATTTACAAAAGACAAAGCCGGGTGGATAATGGCATCTTAGAATTACAGATTCCGAAGGGCATCATCTCAGAAATAAGTTTCATGTAATGGCCATGGAAATAGGCTATTCTAACTGACACGTGATAATAAAGGCAACAGTAACCGTAGCTGTTAGAATTTTCCATGGCAAGGGACAGAAAACCTGAAACTGGTTTAAGCCCCAAAGGCAATTCATTGCTTGGTGTGAATGGAGGAACGGCTTGATCTAGGGACGGGGTCTCTTTCTCTGTCTCCCTATGTTCGGTCTCCCTCACACTTGGCTCTTCCAAAGTCGTGGCTGACGGTAACCAGAGGCTCAAGGTGTTCACCTGCAACTTCCGAGGAGAACACGCCCCTCCACTGAAAGATCCAATGAGAGTGTACAATACATCTGCCTCATTCAGATGGCTCCAATCAGGTCACATGGTCTCTGCGAACCAATCACGAAGGCAGGAAGAAGGGGCTGTGATTGGCCTTCTTGAGTCACAGACACATTTCTGTGGGGGTGGGGGTGGAGTCTGCTGCACCTGAGGCGCATGCGCCCGAAGTGGGTGCGTGGTGCAGGTCGGCAGAGAGAAGACAGAGTGATGTCCGTAGCAGCGGTGGCCCGCTGAGCGGAAGGGCGTACCCATGCGGACAGCGGCATCTATACTGAGCCTGGATTGTCCCCGGTGCCTCATCTGTGTGGTGATCCTGTGTCCAGTCGTGATGATCCCTATTTTGCAGGTGGAGAAACAAGACTTGGAGAGGTCAGGCCGCTTGTCTCAGGTGACAAACTGAGCAGGGTCCCCCTGATCAGAGAGCCCAATGCGGGGCTCAGTCCCCAGTGACAGAACTGAGGTCTGAACGGGGGGGACCTGAACACGCCATTCCTGCCTTCCCTTCTGGCATTGCCTCTGGGCCAGAAAGCCCTCTGCTCCTTTCCTTCACCAGAAACCAACCAACAAACAGAAATAATGACCAAAAAAGTCCCCAACACGTGTAGATGACCTTCACACGTACAACACACCCTAGGGCATCTTGCCCAGTTCCTGCTATGAGCTCTCCTTCTTCTCTTTTCTCCCCATCTCCAGTAAGCATTCTAGAATGCAAGAGGATAGAGGCTGTTAACAGGTCAGCCTGACGTTCTTCCTGTAGTTTTTATCACGAAAGCTTTCAGACATATATAAAGTCAAGGGCATGGTATAAGGTAGTCCCATGCCCCCATGGCCAGCTTCCACTGGTTCCAACCTTTGTGAGGCGGTCTCATCTCTCCCTCTACCCACTCCCCCCACCCCAACCAGTACCTTGATGATGGTTCTCACAGATTTATAAAAAAAAAAAAAAGAAAGAAAGAAAGAAAAAAAAGAGGAGGGGAGCCTGGGTGGCTCAGTCATTAAGTGTCTGCCTTGGGCTCAGGTCATGATCCCAGCGTCCTGGATCGAGCCCCGCATCAGGCTTCCTGCTAAGCGGGAAGCCTGCTTCTCCCTCTCCCACTCCCCCTACTTGTGTTTGTCTCTCGCTGTCTCTCTCTATCAAATAAATATATAAATAAATAATCTTTTAAAAATATCTACTTGGATTCACATTTTATTATTTTATTTTTTAAGAAATTTTATTGTATTATGTTAGTCACCATAAGATACATCATTATTGGATTCACATTTACAAGGAGTTACCTTTTGTGGAAAAGTTAAGTTCTAGAATCCCTGAGAAAGGCAAAGCACACACATCCTGGAAATACTTTTACACACCCTGGTCCTCAGACACGGGGACATTCTGTTATTTGTTCATTTAAAGGGGTCAGATGGAATGGCTGGCTGGCTACAGACAGGTTGTATGAAACACTGTCATCTTCCTGTCCAGAATCCTTCTCAGCACAGAGCACCCAAGAAGAAACCAGGGCTCCCGTCTGGCTCACATCTGGCATCACGCGCCCACTCTGGAGAGAGTGCTCATGGAGCAGAGTGGTGCTCAGGCAGAGAAACGCACTCAGGGACGTCACCCCCGCTATTTAAATTCCTTTCTTCTCTCTAGCTCCATATCCTGATGCACAGAAATGCACGATACCGCTTCTCTGTCCTGGCCTCCAGCGCTATGGTATTTGAATTCCTCTCAAGGCCAGTAGCTGTGACATGTGCTCTGGGCTTGGACCAGACCCGCATCATGCAGCGAGTGCCCCGGGCTCATCTCCACTGGGACAACCCCTGAGGGGACATGTGGCAGCCACCGGTGTCCTGCGTCCTGCACCTCTGGGTCTCTTGCTGGCCAGTGCCTGCCCAATGGTCTTCCCCTTTTGGATCGTCCTCCCCGTGCACGGTGAGCCTGGGAGGCAAAGCCTCGAGTCCGCCCCCCATGGCTCGCCTTCTGGGGCCGGTCGACTTGCCGGGCCATTAACCAGCAAAGCCACAGCAGCCATAAAATTAATTTCCTTCCTAATATATACAAGACTTTCTCTAGCAGAATTATGGGCCGATATGATCAAAGTGTGTAAGTGGTGTGCTTATGTTATCAGTTTCAACCCCTTAATGTCCTCCTGTCAAAACAAAATCCTCAAGAAAGGCTTTGAGGGGAATCACATGGGCATAATGGCTTTCCAAAAGAGAGCCCTAAGTACTTGGTAACATATACAGAGCCGACTATTAGATCGGCTGGTGTAATTGTCCTTATATTTTAATGTAAACACGCTTATATTAGCTGGGCACTTCACCACCCCCCTCCGGCAGACACAGGGGTGCAGAGCAAGCGGGGGAGGGGCAGGGAGCTTCAGTGGGAACGTGGAGCAGGGGAGGAGGCTGTCAAAGCCGAGACACGGACAGGAGGTCAGGGGGCGTGGGAGGGGTGGGGGAGGCCGAGGAGGGAGGCAGAGGCAAACTGAGGAGACCTATCTGGCTTTTATTAATAACACGAATGCCTGGCTCCTGGGTGGCACTTTGAACTTTGTTTTCCCCAGAGAATTTTCCCATCTAGGTTTTGCTTTGCCCTCGAGGTAACCTCTGCAAGGTGGACTGGGAGGGAGAGAGCCCATTTCATGGAAGGAGAAACTGAGGTTTAGGAGAGGGTTTTTAGGTGCTGGTAGGAAGAGATGCACACTGAGAAGCAGTTAAGGGGAGCTGAATGAAGTGGTTATTCACGGAGGTGGAGGCTGGACTCAGGAACTATCAGGAATGGAGGAGATGACAGAGATTTCCAGAGCCTGCTGAGAACAGGAGCTTACGAGAGCACTGCCTGGAAAGAGCCATGGCCATCGGCAGAGGAACTCAGCCACTGCCAAACCCGAGGAGGGCTGGCACGGAAGGACCCAGGGGAAGGAACAACACCTCCAACTCTCTTCTTCCTTCCTCCCTCTTCTGTCTGTCTCCTGGGGGCGAAATCCAACAGGAAGCCAGAGTTGGACAAAGGAGCCCGGGGGCCTCGAGCACAACCTCTCAGAGCACAGGCAGGGAAAGGGAAGGCGGAGGGCGAAGGGAGACTTTCTAGCCTGAGGTTGCAGGGGGCAGGTGGGAGGCCCCCTGGGCTTTCTGGAGCCCAGCCTTGTTCTGCCCATACGGCCAGCAGCAGCTGCTAGTGCAGGAACGAGCCCTCCCTTCTCAAAAGCAGACATTGGAAGGCTTTTCACGGACAGGTCAGTTCATGACCCCCAGTGGGTCGGATGGCAGAATGTGGAACCTTCTGGAAGTTTTGAACTTTGGCTTTATTTGGCGAATCTGCCGGAGCTGCACGCCGAGGTTTCTCTGTGGGGAGAGAGCATATTTTCACCGAGTGAATACGGATAAGAGGTGGGGTGCCTGAAGCCTGGGTAAGGATAGAAAGACAGCTGACGATTTATTGGCGCTATTCGCAGCCAGCTGATAGCCCGTCGTCCAGCCTTACCCCTCTGCTTGGACAGACCCCCGCCCTCACCCACGGGGATGCCTGCCCAAAAGGAATTTGGGGCTTCCATGTGCCAGGGGGCATGCCCAGATCTTGGACAAGTCACAGGGTTCTCTTGTGCCTCAGTCTCTCCATCTGTAAATAATAAGTGTCCACCTTGTACGGTTCTCACGAGCATCAGCCAAGGGCTTTGGAGAGTGCCTGGCTTACAGTGAGTTCTCTGTGAGCATCAGCTCGGTGATGACCAAACTAAACTAATTAAGATCGCACAGCTGGAAAGAGACAGGGCTGGGGTTCTCACCCCCATGCCCAAGCGGGACCTGGAATCCGTGTTGTGCTGGACTGGTTTATAGCAACGTACGACAGCCACCGGTGGAATCTTCAGGACTTTTTGTGACCTAGCAGTTAGACACAACTGTGATTAAAGGGTACATGATATACTCTCACCGTTAAATAAATTATGTTATACAAAGGTAACGAACACTCAGAACGTAGGACTTCCTATGTCCTTGAGGTCCTTCGCACGTGTTAAAGGGGGTGTGCGGAAATGCCACGTGGTGAGGTGCCCCTTAGTATCTCTTCCAGCCACGCTCACTGAGGTCAGCCTGGGCAGCAGTACTTGCGCCGTGGAAATGGGCACATGCTACCCACCACCAAGATTCGTAGTGACTACATATCTACCAGTGCGTCATTGCCTAGAGCCCTGGCCCCCTCGCTTCTCCTCTGAGCCTCTGCAGGAAAGTGGAGAGAGGGCCACTGTGGTTTGGAGGGTGGGTGGGCATCCGGCCCCGGCGTCCGCTCATGCCGGATGCAGGGACACGGGAACTGGGGAGGGCAGCTTGCCATGGGCTAGATTCAGGGGACATCTGGCTTTTGGGGCCACATTTTAAAGTGCGTCCTGGGAGAACAAGAGTTGTGCGTGGGGCCAAAGAGGCCATTCAGTTCTGGGCACTCCTGCCATCTTTCATTTGGCGTCCTGCCCCCGCTTTGGGCAAATTCCTCGCCTAGTGATAAGCGTGGCTCCGTCTCAGGATTTTCCCGTAGTGCTGACAGTTTTAAACCAATAGATTTATGAAGTTTTAAGTAATAGAAATATTTAAGGCAGATCTATTTGTCTTATCTGCAAAGACTGGAACACTCCTCTTCAGCGAGGGAAAAGTAAACTCATAAAAGGGAATGATGTTGTCGAACATGGCCTGCGGAGATGAGAGGCAGGACCCCTTCCACTGTCCAGATAGCGCCCTTTGCTGCTGTCCCTGTCTTGGGCCCGCATCACCAGCCTTCCCGGAGGTTCCAGGCACAGAAATTTTCACTGTGATTCTCTTTCTTCACACATTTATTGGCATCAGCTTCTCTTTGTTTGCCTCCAAAACCCCTAATGCATACGATGACGATGGTACTGATTACCACGATGGTTAACGTGTATTGAGCACCTACTGTATACTGAGCTAAAAGCTTCGGGCGCATGATTCCATTTAATGCCCTGAAAACTCCAGAGGGTAGCTGGGTGGGCTGTGGAGGTGAGAAGAAGGAGATCTAGATTTCTGGGGGGCCTGAAGCTTCAATAGGGAGCCCTCTTTAAGAAAAAAATGAGATTACCATTTTTCCCCAAGCCATATGACCCTGTGAAACATCCCTAGGGGCCCCATCCAGAGTCCTGAAGGAGCCTGTGACAGTGAGGGGATCCTGAAGCTTAGTCTTCTGATCTCCATTTTGCAGATGGGAAGACTGAGGCCCAAAATGGAGAAGTGACTTGTTCAAGGTCAGATGACTTCCAAAGGGTAGAGGCAGGATTCGAACCCAGGTCTCACTCCAGAGATTTTGCTCTCAACCGTGACTTCTTTCAACTTCTTGGAGGCCCCATCGTCTTGCCAGCTAACACTTCCTTTTTGTTCTCCAACAGATTTCCTTCAGCCCCGGGACTCTGCTCAGCCCTACCCCTGTCATTGATGGTACCATTTTTCTGTCCAAAGTATCGGCCATAGGGGTTCCTCGTCCACACCCCTACAAAGCCTATTCATTCCCCAAGGTGCCACTCAAGTCCCTGTCCATCTCCTCCACCCTGTCTCCTCTCCTCTAAAAATAAACCACTAATGCTCCAGCCCTCCCCATGCTGCCCCTCCCCTGCTCTTCTGTCTCCCCTCCCAGCTTAGCCTTAACCTGTTGTTTTGTGTGTGCAGGAGTCTCCTTCCCACAGGCGCAGGTGTGCTGTTAGATTGTGAGGATAAAGACAGTCTTGTATCTTTTTCTGTATCCCTCAGAGCTTGTTGCTTGGTTTTCTTTAACCCTTTGTTTTATCAATATGTTCTGAGCATCTACTAGGTGTCAGGTGCTTGTTGGCGCTGGGGATTCAGGCATCATTGGCATAATCACTGTCCTCAAAGGGATGATACATTCATACAGTGAAAATGGGCTCTGATGGGGCAGTACTGGGAGCTGTGGAAACCCAGAGTGTGGGGGGCCTCTGATTCAGGGACGGGGTCATGGAAAGCTTCCTGGTGGAGGGGACATTCAAGCTGAGGTCTGAAGCAAGTCGATGGGGGAGGCATTCCAGCCAGGGGAAACAGCACAGGAAAGGCCTAAAGGCAAGAGGGAGTGTGGTGAGCACGGGGGATGAGAAGAAATCCCCCAGTGGCTGGAGAAGGCTAACAAGGAGGAAAGGGTGTCAGGGTGACTGAGGTCAGGAGGGTGGGCCATAGGCCTGGGGCAAGAGGACCTCTGTGAGTTTCTTTGCAGAGTTTGTGCTTCATTCTGAGGACACCCAATGTTTTAAAGTAGGGCAATGATGTGATCAATCTGAGCACTTCAGTTGCAGAGGATGGACTGGGGCAGAGGGGGAGAGAGAGGTCAACTAAGAGCCACTGTGGCAATCTGAGAAGAGAGACAGTAAGGACAGGAGCCAGGGAGCAGCAGGAAGGAGAGAGAAAGTGCCTTCTCTGCTTCCCTACTGACCTCTCTCTGACTCCACCACCTGGGCCATCTCATCCTTCCTCCAACTCACAAAGCTTGGTCCTACCCCAGGATCTTTGCATGTGCTGTTCCCATCACCCAGAACTGCTCTTGCCTTATATGCAACCATAGCTCCCTCCCTCCCTCCCTCGCCTCCTTCAGGGCTTTGGTCAAATGTCACCTCCTCCAAGGCTTCCTTGGCACCCTACCCCTCTGCGAGTAGGCCCTCCATACCTTTCTGTGCCCTTGTTTTGCTTTATTCTTTTACTTAGAGCCCTTGTCTGTCTCTGCACAAGAATATCTGGGACTTGGCTCCCTTGTCTATCACCAGATGCCCAGAGCACAGCGATGCCAGGGACAGAGTGAGCACTCGGGAAGGATGTGCTGGGTGAAGAGTTACAGTCACTGTCTGGTGGGCAGGGAGTATGGATGAGTGGTGGATGATTGGGGGGGGTGGCAGAGGTGGCGTCTGGTTCCTAACTGGGCACCAGGAAGAGAATGAGGCTTTGTTTGGGGTGTTTGGAGTTCTAGATACTTGTGGGACGTTCGAGGGGAGAGATCAACCAGGTTCAAGGCTAAAGATATGAGGTCTGGGCTGGAAGTACAGACCTGGGGCTTGTCTTCAAGTTGATGGAGTATCAGGCAGGCCCAGGAAGTCCTTAGGGAGTGTTTCTAAGAATGAGCAGGGAAGGGGCCCTCACAGAAGGGTGCAGAAGCCCCCTAGGGCTAGTTCAGGGGGATCCTTCACCACTCGTACCGGTCAGGTTCTCCAGAGAAACAAAACCAGTAGGTGATGTAGATACAATTACAGATAGAGACATATATGTGCACATATACTTGTACACATATATATTAAAATTGATTAATAATTTAAAATTAAAATATATATATATGTGCACATATATTTTAATTTTTTTTTTCATTTTTTATTTCAGGAATTGACTTATACTGTCATGGGGGCTCATAAGTCTGAAATCTGTAGGGCAGGCTGGAAACTCTTGGGTAGGAGTGCTGCTGCAGTCTTGAGACAGAATTCCTTCCTTTTCAGACAATTTCGCTATTAAAGCCTTTCAATGGATGGGACAAGACCCACCCACATCATGGAGGGTAATCTTCTTTACTTAAAGTGGATGGATTATAGATGTTAACCATGTCTGCACAGGACCTTCATAGCCAGGTTAGTGGGATTGAGTGGGACTGAGTAACAGAGCACTACAGCCCAGCCATCTTGACTCATCAAGCTGACACTATGCCACCCCAAGGCCAGAAGGGCAAAGGGGCTGTGGTTACCAGGATCTGATAAGAGCTGTGGCCAAGGAAGCTCACTGATGCATCCATGCAGGGCAGCTTCTGGGGCACAGAGCAGGGAGAAGGGGACAGGGTGAAGAGTGACCCTCGAGAGCAGTTGGGACTACTTCAACACAGGTGGCAAGGAGAGAGGTGGGAATCATCTGGGCCCAATGAGTATAATGAAAAAGACAGCAGGGCCAAGATAGAACCCTGAGGAACATTAGCAATCAAGGAATGACCAAAGGAAAACATCCCACACAGGGGATGGGGAAGGAATGACCAGAGGTTTGGAGGAAGTGCAGAAGAATCCAAAAGAGAGTAAGGAAATCCACAGAAGCCATGGAAGCCTCATCCAAAAACCTGGAAGTGGAGGTGGGTACTAGACATTGGCACTGGGTGGTTCCTAAGGGTGTTCAGATTAAGCACAAGTAGAACAGAGCCTGCCTTGTCCTGAGGGGCTATAGGGGCCTATGTCAGAAAAGTTGTCCTCAGGCTCCTGGGGTGAACTTGGAGTCCCAAATAGGGAAGTGTGGAGACTAGGACCATAGACCCAGGAACAAAGGTGGAGGAGAGGAGAGAGTGGATGGTTGGATGGATGGATGGATGGATGGATGGGATGGATGATGGATGGATGGTTGGATGGGATGGATGGTGGATGGATGGTGGATGGGTGGGATGGATGGTGGATGGATGGTGGATGGGTGGATGGGTGGATGGGTGGGATGGATGGTGGATGGATGGTTGGATGGATGGATGGATGGTGGATGGGTGGATGGGTTGGATGGATGGTGGATGGATGGGTGGGATGGATGGTGGATGGGTGGTTGGATGGATGGATGGTGGATAGATGGTTGGATGGATGGGTGGATGGGTGGGATGGATGGTGGATGGATGGTTGGATGGATGGATGGATGGTGGATGGATGGATGGATGGATAGATGGATGAATGGTTGGATGGATGGAGGTATGGATGAATGGGCAGAGGGATGGGTGGATGGATGGATAGGTGGGTGGATGGGTGAAAGGGTAAATGGCAGGAAGGAAGAAAGGAAGGAAGGGAGGGAGGGAGGAAGGGAGGGAGGGAGGGAGGAAGGAAGGAATCTTCATACGTATGAGCTCTGCTACGTATTCAATCCTCATTAAGGTTCCTGTGAGGTTGGATTGATTTATTCCCATTGTACAGATGAGGAATCTGAGTCACGGAGAAGTTAAGACTGTCAGAGGTCAAACATCTAGTTGGTGGTCAAGCTGGGACACGTGGTAGCCTTGCTGATTCTGCAGCTTATTTTTACAGTGACTCTCCCTGTTCTCATCGAGTAGACAGGCCAGGACAGCAGCCAACCCACCAATGATGGCAGAGTTGAACAGCTTCTAGAGCCGTTGAGCTTGGAGCTTGGTAAACTCATGGAGGAAAGTAGATGGTCCTGGGCCAGGTACTGATCTTTCCTGGGCCTCCGTTTCTTCAGAGAGACAGCAGGAATGGCAATAATACCGACATCACCATTGACAAGAAGTTTCAACAACTCTGGGTACATAAAGCGCTGAGAACACAGCCTGACACACAGCCAGCGAGGAGCAAAAATAAGATTCGGATCCCGGATCTGACCAACTTCACAGATTCTTTGCCCCATCTCTAAAAATCAGGTATTTTTTTTTCAAACTGCCTTTTGTTTGAATCTTCATTTTCTTTAAGCCAGTTTCCAGTGGGGACAGAAGGATCTCCTCAGCCTGAGTCCCACAGTCACTGAGTTTCATTACAAATCTTTAAAAGTCAGAAAGCCATCCCCTCAAACCGGCACTGTCTGTGCACACCTCGAAAAGCTGTGGTTTTCAGTCACACACGAGGGCTGCGGGTGGAGAAGGGTTTGGCTCCCAGCCCCTGCGCTAAGTTTGCATGTCAGCTGCCTCCCTATCTCACTGGCAATGCATCCTTTTTTTTTTTAGGATTTTTATTTATTCATTTGAGAGAGAGAGAGGCAGAGAGAGCACAAGCAGTGGGAGAGGCTGAGGGAGAGGGAGAAGCTGACTCCCCACTGAGCAGGGAGCCCGACATGGGGCTCGAACCCAGGACCTGGAGATCATGACCTGAGCTAGAGGTAGACGCTTAACCGACTGAGCCCGCCAGCACCCTGCATCCTTTTTGTTAACTGAGGTCTGCGCCTGGGCTTCAGAGATATTTCTGGCACCAGGCTTCCACTGTGTGCTGGGGATACTTCCCGCTCAAGATACTCCAGAAAGCCAAAGATGCTAAAAGCATCATCCCCCCACTGGAGGGATGCCCGGGGGTGTTAGGGACTTTCATTGCCCAGAAACGGGGGTCTCCATTTATTTTTTCCTTCTAAGGGGAGGCAGCTTCCTCTTCTACCTCCTGATGAAGGTCACTGACTGCCCCATCCTAACTGGAATTAGGGGGTGTCTCGGGCACTACGGGCTCTGGGCATCCCGAATGTGAGGTCAGGGGTCATGCCTCCACGCCCTGCTACCCCCCACATCGCCGGCTTCCCACAGTAGGTGCGCTGTACACGTTTGCTGACGGACCCGCTGATTGATCTGATTCTGTGAAGTGCCTGCTTGACCACATGAGCCCAGAGAGGCTTAATAAGGGCTTTTTGAAGATGATAAGAAACAGAGCTGCCTTGTTAAGATCCCGGGGGCCTCAGATTCTTCTTGAGCAGCAATCTCTCTCTCTCTTTCTCTCTCTCTCTCTTTTTCTTTTTTAAGTGCTGGCAGATAAAGCCTGCCGACTGTCCACTGGGTGACACTGGATAAAGAGCTTTGGGGCTTTTTGATTTTTAAAGGAATACATTAGATGCAGCTCACCACATTGAGATCTTCTGGGTTCTAGCCAGGATTGACAGTGGATTGGCAGATTCATCTCTGTTCCTGGTCACAAAGCACAGTCAGGGGGATGTTTGAACAGCACTGAATTTATAAAGACAGAGACCGCTCTGGGTTGCCCCTCGGGAGGCTGGGTCTGGCCAGCTCTGCCGGATGCAGGTTAATTATACCCCTTTGCTTGCCTAAGCCTCAGTTTCCCCAGCTGCAAAGCCAAGGGTAAAAATGAGTGCACTCCAGAGCCCTCCGCATCCCTGAATTCCCGTGTTTGGAGACTGACTTAGAGTGAGTTTAGGCTTCTCATCGCCCAAGCACGAGACGGGAGGAGAGGAAGCCAGGAAGGGGTGTTGCCCCCATGGACCCAGAGAATGTGGCATGGTTGTCTAACCAGGCTGCTGGCCAATCCAAGAAAACACCAGAAAGGTGCCTCTTCCCTGTCCTTAAGCTGCACCCTGACAGCTGCATGCCCAACAGAGGACACTGTCCAGGGAGGGCTCCCCTGAACATAGCCCATCTCCCAGCTTCACCATATTAGGTCTGGGTGAATCTAGTCCCTTCCAGGGAAAAAGGGGAGAGAGAGAGAGAGAGAGGAGGAGGTACACAGCAGAGGATTTTCCTTTTTCCTGTTCATGGGTTTCTTTGAGAATCTGAAAAATCTATGGAATTGCTCCTTGGGAAAAACACATTTGCACGAAATTTTGCCTCTAATTTTCAGCGCTTTATGAACCCACTGGTTCCAAGCTAGGCACTCCTAAAATAAAGACTGTGTGTGGGGCCACCTTATGGGAGAAGGAGGAGGAGGAAGGGGAGACGGGGAAGAAAGAAGAGATGAAGGAGAAGGAGAAAGGCAGGAGGAAGAACAATTAAGAGAACGATCCAGAGCCAGGTAGAAACAACTCTTAGTTTGGAGCATGGTTCTAGAATCTTCAAGACAGGATTTGAATCCCAGCTCTGCTCCTTTCCAGCTGTGTAGCCTTGACCATGAGACTTCACTTTCTCAGCTTCCATTTCCTGGTGGGGTGGGGTTGAGTATTTCCTTTGGGTTATCCTTCCCGGGACCCAGCGCGAAGCCTGGTGCTCTTAGCCATCGGAATCTAATTTCTTCTCGAGGCCCCACTGTTTCCCAGAGCTCCCTCAGGGTTAGACCAGAGGCTGGGATGTGGTGAGTGTCCTACTCAAAGTGTGGTCCGTGGACCAGTGCAGCGGCAGCACCCAGGAGCTCGAGAAATACAGAGTCTTGGGCCCCAGCCCAGACCTAGGCAATCAGCATCGACGTTTTAACACAGTTCCCCGGAGGTTCATACACACATGAAAATGTGAGTTCGGGAGCCACGCAGGCTTGATGGCCCCTTTCTCTCCTCCTGTCTCCACCTTCTTGGGACTGAGATTTCAGCACTCAGCTCTTCCCCAAACAGCCTCCTTCGTGCTGATCTTGTCGCCCCTCCCTAAACCCCAGCAGCCAGGTTAGAGTTGTCACCAGGTACATATAACGCCAGCAATCACTCGGCACGCCTGTAATAGGAAGAAGCTGCCGGCCAAGATCCCAGGGCAACGTGCTGGAAAAAGACCAGATCTCGGCATGGGGTGCAGGTGGGCCATTTGCCATGAAATCCTGGAACATAAAGCATGAGTTGAACACAGGAAAAATCAGGAACAGCAACAACAATTATCACTTACTAAGTCTTACCATGTGTGGGACCCACACAGGGACTTTGATTGCATCCACTAATTTAAGCTGCACAAGAACCCTGATCGGCAAGCATTAGTATGCCATTTCAGGGCTGAGGAAATCGAGGCACAGAGAGGTTAAGTAACTTACCTGAGGTCACAGAGCTGGTGGGTGGGAAAAGTAGAGACCAAAGATGCCTTAGCTCAGATGCCACAAATGGGGAGGGGTGGAGGTGGGGGTGGCAGGGCGGGTGGGGGGCCTAGAGAGAGCTGGTCTGCCCAATGTGAACAGTTTCTTGGAATCGATATTTTAAACTTTCACCTGTAGTCGGGATTTCTGGACTCTGTTGGAAAGTTACAATGCTTTTGGCTTTGCCCTTCTGCCTGAGGAAGTGAGCAGCGGGACATGCACCGTGGGAGGTGAAGTCCCCACCATGCGTAATTTATGACGTCTGCTGGACATGTGAGGTTGAACACGTTAATGAGTGATGATAGGAATCGCTAATATTTATTGAGTGCTCACTATATACTAAACACTATGCTACAAGATGGGAAAATCAGGTAGATCGTGGCCTCAAGTGCTCATGGAGTTCCATTCCATGACAGCCTTTCCTTGGTGCTCACCCAGCGTCAGCTTGAATTCTCCCAGGCATGAGGCACTCACTACCTGTTAAAGCTGTCCTTTCTAGGACACTATGAGGGGGTCTTTAAAATTCTTCTTTCTTTAGAGCTCAACCCTGCCCACTCTGTTTCTGTTTGCAGACGGGGTCACCCGGAGTCAGCCCTTCTGGAGAGCTGAGGCCATTAGGCTTCTCCTTGAGCTCCCTGTGTTGGTGCTGGTGCCACTGGCTGACAGACCAGTCCCCTGGGGCTGTGCTGGATATGAGACAGGTGGGAAGCGAGGGCTTCCTCCTTAGCCTGTGGTTGCTTCCCACCTAGGGCTCCCCTACCAGGTCCCAAGGGACCCCTCACCCCTGATCAGAGAGCCAGACTGGACCGTGCTCTGCTCCCCATCCTTCCTGGCAGAGAGGAACCCCAGGAGCCCCTGGGTCCCTCAAGTTCTTTATGATCCTCCTCTTTCCCTTTCTTTGTTTTGCTCCCTCATTTATAAACCCTATTTCCTCAGTCCTTTGTATCCTCCTTCACCTTTCTGAGGCTCCCTCTCTGGTACAATCCCCCATCCTGCTTCCTCTCTCCCATGGACACCGCCCCAGCCATGCCTGCATGTTCTTTCTAGACCTTTCCCTGCGTATCTCCGCTTCTCTGTTCTCCCCACTGCCTGGTCATCAGAGGTTACCCTACACACATCTGGCTAGTAAGCCAGCCCCATCTGCTTAGCAACCTTTCATTGAAAACCCCTGCCTCTTAATATACCTGCAGACTTTCTCTAATGAATTTTTGATACATATCTTCCCTAGGGTGTCCTTGGCCCTATCCTTCTCACTCAGCACAATCTCCACCACAACCCGGTGATCTCATTCCCACCAAAATGCTGCCAACCCTCACAGCCGTGTCTCCAAGCCTGCACCTGTCCCCAGAGTTGCAGGCTCTAACACCCAGCTCTTGGCTGGGCATCTCCATCTGCGCCCACATGGCCGCCAGTTGGACCCACCGTCTCTCTCTCTCTCCCAAACCTGGTGAGAACCTCCTTTCCCTCTAGCTCAGCAAATGATACCAACGTCTACCCAACGGTCTGAACCAGAAAGCCGGGGCTATTCCCATTCTACTTCCTCGCTCCCCCATCTCCTATCAGTCACTGGCTTCAGCCACAGCCCCTTCTAGAGAAGTCTCCAGTGAACCGCGCCTCCTTTGATAGCACCATGAAGGTAGCTGAATGAATGCACACTACCCTGCCCACCGGGGCTCGGCATCCCTTGTGGGCAATATTTTCAAAGCCCCAGCACCTCCCTAGCTTTTCTAGTCTATCCTCCACGCTGTGGCCATAGCTACCTTGTAAAAGTGCAGCCTTGCTTCCTGCTCAAACACCTTCAGTGGCTCCCTACTACCTCCAAGCTGAAGTCCGAGCTGTTTGACGTGGCCACCAAGACCTCCACCCTTTGTCCTCTGCCACTTCTCCGGCCTCATCGCACTCACCTCCCAGCCTGGAGCTTGAGCTCCCACCACGCTGGAGGACGTGCACTCCCACTCCCCTCTCTGCTGTGGCTTCTGTTATCCTACTCAGCTGGAATGTCTTTCCATCGTCCCTGGGCCCAGTTCACCCCAACACATTCTGAAGAATTTCCTGCAGCAGCTATATCGTTCACCTTCTTTTATATGACAAACAGAGATCATTCTCTTCCCCTTTCCTGCAGCTTTACTATCCATCAGTGTTAATGTGAGCATTAAACAGAGAAATGATCACTTCATGGACCGTTTTGCTCTTATCACTCTGGTCAGCTGTTTTCAGGTTTTCTCTGTTGCAAACGGTGCGGAGTATTTCCGGGTGGAACTGTGCGTGGTTCGGCACTTAGAATTATTTCCTTGGGCTAGATTCTTGAAAGAAGAATTGTGGTGGATAAACATGTTTTAGATGAGATATTTTGCCAAATCTCTTTTCCAAACGGGCAGACCCACCTGCGCTGAAAGCGAGTCTGTGGTCAGTTCTAGAATTTGGCCTCCCCACCTGGGTCTCCCTGGGGTGGAGAGAGAAGAATGGAGTTTGGTGTTGGCAGCAGAGCTGCTATTTCGATATAAGCAGACCCGCTGCAAGAAGGCAATAGATTGTCCGTTTACCTTGAGTCAGATGGTTTAAAGATGGAAACTGAGGAGCCCGGAGAAGCAAAATGAGAAGGAGGATGTCTGAGGACCTAAGCGAGTGGCTGCTGCAATCCATACTTCTTGGGAAAATAAGATCGATTTTATTGCACGAAATGGATGCATGTCAAGGATGCTGTAGGTGAGAGCAGAAGAGCCGGTCTACCAAGTGTCAGGTTTCCTTCAAGTTCAGGGTTGGGGTTTCCGGCAGCCTCCCCTGCCCCCAGCTTCATATCATTTGAATTCACTTACCCAGAGCGAAATCCCGCTGTAAGTAAAAAGAGACTTTAAAAAGCTTATTTTTAAAATCCTCATAAGGTGTTTTGGACATCAAATGGCTCTTAAAAACCACGGCAGTACTTTCATGATTTAAGTGTAAATGATTCTGAGGCATATGGATTACATTTCCCTCAAATTCCTTCTGGTTTTAAAAGTGAAAGGCTGAGGAGCCAGAGGAACATAGGTACACCGCCGCTTAGAAATTCTATTTGTGGGCAAACACTGAGCTGCAGGAAGGAAGGTTCCGGATTTCCGGACCCCGGGGTGTTAGGAAGCGAGCCACGGAAGACTGTTCCGTGCAAAATCTCAAAGTCACCTTTGCGGCAGACCCAAAGCAGCAGCCCTCAGACTCTGATCAGTGAGTCACATTTTCCTAAATTGCTAGCCAGAAATACAGATCCCAAGGCAACACCCAGCCCTTCTGAATCAAGCTTTCTGCACCAAGGCCGCTGGAATCGGCATTTTTAGCAGGCTCCCCCGCTCCCCAGTTGGCTTCTTGGATATTTCAGATCAGGATATCTCAAGCTTGGCTCTGTTGATCATTCTTCACTGTAGCGGGGTTGATCCGTGCTTGGTAGCACAATGTTGCGTGCGATCCCAGGATCCATGCATTCCACACCAACAGCAACCCCTTCCCAAGCAAATGTGTCTCCAGGCATTGCCCGATGGCCCCCGGAGGGGAGGAGAGCATCTCCCCCTTCATCTACTGTTCCTTGCGCGTCCACACTTCCCGTGTGTGCAGACTGGCTAGCCCCCATTCTTTGCTCCCCCGATGTTGTAGAACTACACTTCTTCACCCCTTGCCCTGGCCTCACGGCAGTGGGATGAACAAACGTCTCACCCCTTGACTTTGATCATGTGCCTTGCTTTGGCCAACACAATACTGGGGGCATGTGGGTGCAGCAAGGGCTTTCGATGGCTCTGGTCGATTGGCTTGTTCCCTTGGGCTCCCCTGTCAAGAAGGGACGCTCCCGGTATCCACTGCCCCTTCAGCCTGGGCCCTTAGGATGAACTCTTGAAGGCAGAACCAGAGCCCAAGAGAAAGCCTGGTGTCCAGCCTGACCCAAGCAAGCCTAGGCTGGATCAGCCAAGCCGACGCTGACTTGCAAACCCACTCAGGTAAAAATAAATATTTGCTGTACATCTCTGGCACTTTGAGGTTGTTTGTTGCAAAGAGAAATTCAACGACCCTGATCAACGCAATAGGTCCACACCCCAGAGTTTTTACCAGAAGACAGTTAAGAACTCAAGAGAAGAGACCAGAAAGACCAACTCTCAGTTTGAACCCCAGTTCTATCACTTCCTGGCAAGTCACACCGTGGCTCTGAGCTCCATTCCCTTGCTCCATTAAAGGGACATACAAAATAATACACAAGTCTTGACTTCCTTGTGGCCCAAATGGGCTTGTGTAATGGAATGTGCCTGCTAGATTGGGGAGAATTAAATGAGGGGGTTTGTGTAGGCTGGTTAGCGTCAGTGCCTGGCCGGTGGTCAGCTCACGAGAGATGTGAACTAATTTTATTATGCCGAAGGCTCAAGGACATGGAATATGTGCTCATCTTTTTTCCTCCTTTTCCCTTCCTCCCTCCTCCCCTGACCCTGAATACAAATACCTACCAATGACTACTGTATACATCAGACCCTGAGCTAAGAACAGGATCTCAAGCCCATGTGGGTAGGAAAACCGGGTACCTCGAGCTGGGGAGCAAGATCCCACAAAGAGTTAAGCCACAGGTAAGGAGGAGCCAGATAAATTCTGCCCCGACAAACACACCGCAATCATCATTAGTCACGGCTTGTTGGACGGGAGGCTCCTCCCTGGCGCTTATCTCCCTGGCTTCTGTCCTGGGCCAGGCGGCCATATTTCACGTTCTGAAAACAGATGACCCCGGGGTCAGGGAAATGAAAGCCCCATTCAACAGGTCTGCCAGGGGCTCAGTGGGGAAGGAGGGCGAGGGTCAGAGCTGCAGCTCTGTGCTTGCCAGGACAGGCCCAGAGCACGTGCTCTAGAGGCCCCGGGCATGAGGCCTGGTCCTCAACACCCAGGGTGAGGCCCAAGGGATAGGATCAGGGTGACAATTAGCCCCAGGCTTTGCCCTCCACAGAACAGCCAGGCTGGGAACGGGGCCTGGAGGCCATTTGCATAGTGCCTCCCATGATGCTTCACTGCAGCCCTGGGTGATTCCAGAATGGGACTCCAGTGCCAGCTTTGGGGCTGTGCTTGGCCCTGGGAGCAGCACCAGGAGAGGGACAGATGTGATTCTTGTCCTCATGGGGCTTGTGACGGGTCTACGGAGGGCCACTTCACCCACCAGGCACTGTGGCGATGTTTCAAATTCTTCACAATTAGAAGGAAAAACACCTGGGGGTTACAGAAATATTTGAATTTTTCTCTCCATATCAGAAAAAAATGCAATCCATAGAGCCCATGAAAATCGAGTCAATTTTGTCTGCACAGAAAGAAAATAAGTGTTTCAGTATTTAAAGTTGTATCAAAGACAATATTTAATATTGATATTATTATGGTGGAAGTGAGGAACCCCTAAAAATCGTCACATGGCCCTGAGTGAGGGAGATAACCCATGAACGTGGAGACAAATCAGTGGGTGAGGTATTTCCAGATCCATTTGGGTGATGAAGGTATGCGAGAAGGGGGCCATAAAACACAGCAAAGAAAAACGACTTCAGAAAATAATACTTTTGTGAGGGGTTGGGAAGATCAGAGGTAAATAATAAGAACTATAGTAAAACAATAGCAACTACATTTATTGAATGCATATTAAACAAGTTAAAATGTGTCAAAGGCCTGCCATTTAAGAAATGCTCTCTGTGAGTTATTAAACGTTATTTTTTGACATTATTATTGTTGTTGTTATTGTTATACCTGCCAGACATTGTTCTAAGTAGTTCACATGCTTTGTACGCATCGTCGATCTTCGTGTGGGTTTCCCCCAAAGCAAATCTTGAAATGTGGACATGGGTGTCGGTGGTTTACGACACCAGAACAGGTTAAACCCTAAGCCCCACTACGATGGTCCAGGAGGTGACCTTAGAGTGAGGTAGGTAGGTTTAGGAGAGGTCATGGGTGGGGAGCCCCAGTGGTGGGTTATATGGGAAGGCACTACAAGAAGGCAGCCATCAAAAGCCAGGAAGAGGGCCCTCACCCGACACAGAAGCTGCTGGCACCATGATCTTGGGCTTCCAGCCTCCACAGTCATGAGAAATAAATGCCTGCTGTTTAAGCTGCCCCATCTACAGTGTTCTGTGATAGCAGCCCAAGTGGGCTGGACAGTAGGTTAATGAATGGGTCACTGCTCTGGCCAAGCAGGGCTGGGTCTTCCTGTAGTCCTCTGATGAGTCATGTAGAATGCACATCCAAAATGGACCAGAGGGAGACAGGGAGGCTGGGCATCCTGCAGCAGGGCAGGAGACAGAGAAGGGGACGCCATCAGCAAGCCCAGGGACCCTGCCCTGCAGCTGGGGCTGAGCTCCTCAATGGCCGAGGGGTCACAGAGCAAGGAATCTGTGTCTGCCTCATTCTCTCATGGAATCCTGGGAATAGCACTGTGCAGTGGGTCCTGTCAAAGTCCCCTTTTACAGATGGGGGAACCAAGGCACAGATCGGTCAAGGTACCTGCCCAGCATCACACAGCCAGAACTGGATCCAGGACCCCAGTCTCTCTGAGTTCTATAGCCCGGACTCTGAGACACACGGTTGCACCATGGCTTGAATCCCAGACTTTGGAGCTGACCCTCTGGGCTCAGACCCTGATTCTGCCTGGTATGAGTTGTGTGATGGGAAGACTTGTGAAAGCCTCTCTGGACTCAGTTTCCATAGGGGCTACTGTGAGATTAAAAGGTGTGATTTTGAAAGGGGCTTACAAAGTTTGGGGTACTTTCATGAATCCTCAGTAAGTGCGTGTTAATATCATCAGCAATGGTTCTCAGAGGGTGGTCCCCAGACTGGCAGCTTCAGCCTCGCTGGACAGACCCCCTGCCCCCCAGACCTACCAAGTCAGAAACTCTGCCTGCAGGGCCGGCAGACTGTGCTGGAACAGCCCACTCCCCCAGGGGATTCACACTCTGCTGGATCTCATTCCCCAGAACACAGGCTGTGAGGGTATGAAGAAAAATCTGCCTCCAGCTGTCACTCGGATTTGCCCTGAGAGCTTCACTCCTTTGTGTTAAGGGTTGGGTTCCCATTTACAGGTCGAGATTCCTAGAAGAGATGGAGATGGAAGGCCATTGGTGGCTCACACCTTACCAAGAATTAGGTAATGGGGTAGAGCTGAGAACAGATTTCACTTGAGGGGACACTGGGAGAGGTTCAGAGTTTAGGTACTTTGGGGAGAAGGTGAGGCACTCAGGGAAGTGGAGATGGTGGTCAAAAGAAGGTAGAATAATGATAAAGATGGACCTTATCTATACCACCATTTCCCTGTTTTATTGTGTGTAATTGACTAGAATATTGTATTAGTTTAAGATGCACAACATAATGATAGGATGTATATATATATATACATAAATATATGTACATAATTATATATGGTGTGTGTATACATCATAATTTTTAAAAGTTATCAGTTTTTAATTAATCAATTAAAATTAATTAATTGATTAATCTAAAAAAGTTAATGAGACCATCCACACTAGTCAGGATTTAGCTAAGAAAACAATGAAACAAAGGAAGCACCCTAGGATTTTCCAGTAGAGGTTACTTCATGCAGGGAATTGGAGATAGAGGAATTAGAGATGGGTACATGGGAGACAGAGATGATGGGATAAGGGATGGCGATGAGACCAGACTCATCATGGAGCTGCTATTGCTTCTGGGTCGAGAGAAACGGAAGGGGGAACAGATGTTACCGAATGTCAGGACCATCTGAAATGAGCTCGAACCAGAGTGAGGGCCACTCAGTAGGAGCTGGGATCACGGAGGGGCAGGTTGTGTGGTAAGAGCTAGGGCCACAGAAGAGAGCCAGTCACTGCTGGAGAGGCCACAGAAAGCAGACGCAAAAGGAGCTGGAAGTACCAAGGGCTCTCCTCTCCTCCACCCTCCGATTTCCCATTAAGGCCACCCATTGGCCAAACCTACCCCGGGGGCAAAGGAGCTTGGGAAATGTAGTTTTCCAAGCTACAGAGCCAACTAAGTAAAGAAAGTGAATTAATCTGAGACCCCCAAAGAGCCTGACTTTACATATTACCACGCTAATATGTACAGCGTGGTAACATACAGAGCTCTCTCGCTGTGTGTGTGTGTGTGTGTGTGTGTGTGTGTGTTAACCGAGGGAGCCTGACCTTTTTTGTTCCTGACCAGCAGTTGCAAATAGCTGATTTGAGTCTGGCTTACTGGTAAAACGGTCCTTCTCAGTGACAGCTCAGTTTTTGTGAGTTTGGACCATCCTTTATTCATTCTCTCAAACAAATACTCATTGAGTGCCTGCTATGCCTGGGGAACCTCCTGGCGTGCTGGAGACCGAAGGGTGGGTCACGGAGCCCTGCACACCTGCCAGCGTCCTGCGTGCTGCGGACAGTCGAGCACGGTGTCTTTCTTCTGGGTCTGCAGTGACAGAGCCCGCCTGTGGGTGGGCAAAGGTGTTCATTGTAGAAGGCCCAGTGATGAGTCTGCAACCTGGGATAACCAGCACAATAATTTTTGCAATACAAGGTTTGAAAATGCAGGTTCCTTGAAAATGCAAATGGCTATGGCTGCTGAGTGGACTGAATTCCTTTTCGGAGTTCAGTGGACAATGCTGGATAGATTCTCCTTTTCCTTCTCTGTGGAAGGATCCGGCTCCCCTGCAGCATAGGACTGGTGGCTCTGTTCTCCCTCCCCTATCCCCCCATCTGTCACTGCTGTGCACTTCTCCTTTGTTCTTTTCCTCCTGCATCTCTTCCTAAGTGTGCTGCCCTCATTGGCCAAAACCCACCTTGCCTGGATTCCCAGTTTGCTGAGGTGATTGGAAACTTCCATCTCCGAGAGGGTAGGGGGGAAAAGGTCTGGGCTGGGACCGGAGAGTCTGCATTTCTAACCAGCTCCCTCCCAGGAGATGCCAGTGTTGCTGGTCTGAGGACCATATTTTGAGCCTCGGGACTTTAAGCAAAGCTTGGCACGGGTGCTGATACAGAGCAGGTGCTCAGTAATTATCATTACTGTTGTCATTGCTATTATTTGATACCTTATTTGTCAGGGTAATTGCCCCTATGTGCCAGCAGTCGCTGGCAGGGTGTGGGAAGTCTGAACCATATGATGCAGTTGGGAAACCAGGAATCAGAACCCCCCACCCGACCCCTCCCTCTCCCAGCTGATGATGACAATATGACTAATATTTGGAAAACAGAATCCAGGCCTTGCTCGCTGCCTGGGTTTATCTCAGTTACTCCTTGTGTCAGCCCCAGGTGTCGTTCCCCTCCTGCTGCAGGTGAAGGAACAGAAGCTAACACAGAAGGGAAGGGACGGCCCACGATCGCCCATCCAGGACTGGGAAGAGTTAGGGTTTTAAACTCAGGCCCTCTGATGGCCAAGTGCAGACCTGTGGGCATTTCTCCACACTGCCAGGAAAAGGGTGTGACCAAAAGCAGGGACTGGAAGCCACTGGGCAGGAGTGTCCCTAAGCACAGTCAGTCGACTGTGGTGTTTCAGCAGAGCTGGATGGGTAGGGGTTCAGCAAATGTTTGAGGAATAAATGAGTGGGCAGGTGGGGTCCCGCAGGAAACCTGCCCCAGGAATTCCTGGTCTTGCATGGTACTGGGTCTGCTTCCTACTGTTGCTCTGGGCTTCCCTGCGCCTACCTGTAGAAGCAATTCTGGTCATCCATCCCGTTGTCCCCGACACATCCGGGCTCACCTACCCCTTAGACGGGGTATTACCATTCTACGGCCAAGAGGAGGGCTGACTCCAGAAGAGAACCTCAGAGCATTGGCGGAAAAATTTCACACTGGTGGGGGCGATCAGAGCCCCTCCAGGTCTCAGCACCCAGGTTACATGTGAACTGTATTCACACACATCGAGGGGACACGTGCCATTCTCTTCAGCTGCTCAGTCTCTGACGAGTGTCCAGGGAGCTCCCCACTCGATGCCTCACAGGGGAGGCAGAGACCACCTTCCTCTGCAGAAACGGAATTCCGGGTGTTTCCTTTCCTGGCTTCTCTTGCAAGCAGGATGCAGACAGGGGAACTGGTGCTTCCCATTGTGTGTATGCAAGCTAAACTTTGAATGGAAGAGAGAGGTGCAAGTTGGAGGGACTGTGAGCCTTCATGTCCCCTCCCCTTCTCACTCTCTCTGCCTCGAAGCAGCTGCTGCCAGATGGAGAACCTAAGGGGAAAATGGTGGCCAATGACTGGAACCTGTGCCCACTATCCCCAGCAGGTCAGCTGTATGGCTTCCTTTTGCTGGCTGAGTCACCAACCTGATTCCCTGGCCATCCCGATAATTCTAGAGCTCATTTAAAGAACCCCTTTCCTGCTTAAATCATCCAGGGTTGACGTCTGCTTTTGCAACCAAGAACTCAGCTGCATAGAGTGGAGACTCAGAGAGATTCCATATCTGATTCTCACCTTTCTGATCCACATAGATATGGGTTGCAAGTAATAAGAACTTTAGATAATTGGCCTGGGTGATAGACATGTAGATGTGACACCCACTTCCCTCTCCAGGAAGAATGTTCTGCCCAGCCCTGTGGAGTTTGGGTCACGGATGACCTTCAGCTGCCCTCTACATCAGGGTCTGCCCGAGCTCTGGAACATTGCCTTACCCAGGGTCATCCCATTTCCAGGTGGCCCGAATCCAGTGACTGAGCGAGGAGGAGATATAAAGGTCCAACCATTTTTGCTCCAACAATGGACACGGTGACAGACGATACCCACCCCAGACATTTCCCTGGGTTGGCCAAAGTTTTATTAGGCCAGGAGCACAGTTTAACTTCTTCTGTCCTATCCTGACTTTTTCTTTCACAGGTGGTTGATCTCTAATTAACACCTTGTACCCCAAATTCTGTCTCAGCCTCCAATTCTGGAGAACCCAATCACTGATAACCTGGCAATCTCAAGATAATCTCCAATGAATCAGGGTAGGTTAACTTTTGCTGCAGTAACAACCCCCAAGCCCCAGTGGCTTCATACTACAAAGGTGTTTTTTTTTTAATTTGCAAATAAATACACTTACATGTGTATTGTAAGTCCACTGGGGACTCTGTTTTCCATTGTCCTTCATCTGGTCCCAGGAGGACAGAGGAGCCGCTGCATGAAACAGCACCCTAGCAGAGGTAAAGAGGGTACAGGGTAGTTCTAATTGGCAATTAAATGCTCTGGCCTGGAAATCACAACTCATTGGCCAGACCTAGGGACAGGACCCAACTCAACCAGAAGGGGGTCAAGTGTAATCCTACCATACTTGGAAGGTAGAAATGTGGATGTATTTGACAAATTATACTAACAGCTACCACTCTCTTCATTTAAACAGCCAAGGCAGACGTTTTATGCTCATATCCAAAGAAAATGAGCCGATCTGACACATTTTGGATATCTACTATTTGTTAAAACGTGATATAATGGACATTGAGTGTACATGTTTCAACTTCTAATTTTACAAATAGTTACAAGTTATTTTAAGATATGAGTTAGATCACTATTTGTGACCTCTAAACCTCCTCCTTGGCTGCCCTAGTTCCTGCCAAATGCTTTAATAAAAGCATGGGATTTACGGTCATTCATCCCTGGGTTTGCATCTTGGTCCTTCCTCCAATTAGGTAAGTGACTTTGGGCAAATTAGGTTGCCTCTCTCTGCTGAGTTCTCTCATCAGTTAAGTGGATAATATTATCTATGTTGGTATTTTTGAAGATTAAATGACATAATGCATTTAAAGTGCTAAGTCTCAAGAATGTGGGACTGTGTGTTACTGCAGCCAAACCAAGCCTATCCTGACTAATACACTGATGTTCAGATGTTTGTTGTGTGCTGACCCGTGTCCTCTTTGTCTCATTTCTAACTCCTGTCATGGCTGCAGCAAACTCCAAGCCTGTGCTGTATGTTATTCCCTTTCTGCCCCAGGGCCGGTATAATGCATGGCATGGGATGGCTGAAGAAACTATAGGCTATTCTCTCTCTCTCTCTCTCACACACACACACACACACACACACTCCAGAGGGTAGTGAAGTTAAGCCCATGGGGCAAACCTTAACTGAAAAGGCAATAGTTGGGTAAATGCTTCTCCCTTGTATCCCTTGGAGGAACAATTCTGATAAGCATTCCATATGGGCCTTGGAACGTCCCTGTGGATGGAGAACTTGTTACCCATAGCAACCGCCTCCTCCCTAACACGCCCTTATATTGGCTCTCTCTCCTCCCTAGATGCACTTGGCCTAATCCCTGCTCCTGCTCTTTGGGATCACATCCTAAATAAACTCTCCATTTATAAGACCTTGTCGTGGGCTCTGATGTGGGGTGTGTGTGAATTCCTTGCAAACAGACCTATTAAGGCCCCTCTCTAATGCTACTGATTGCCCCTTCTCAAATTAGGGTTGTTCAGTTACTTCCAGAGAAGAGCTCTGTGTTTAAATTCTTTCTTGGAGGAATGTTAGTTGGAATTCATGCTCCTGGAGGCAAGAGATCTTGTCTATCATGTTCGCTGACATAACCACAATTTCCAGAACAGGGGTTGGCACACAAGAGGCACTCAGTCCATAATCATGGAACCAATAAACTCATTTTCTCTCTCTTCACCTCTTTCTTTGGCAAGAAATAGTGATGAGAATATGGACTCCCCAAGTATGGCGTGCAAATTAAGTCAAAGCCATGAAGAGTGTGACCTTGGGTAAGCTCCTGACTATTGTAATTTCTGCCTATAAAATAGGAATAATAGCATCTGGCTCGTAGGGAGATTCTTGCTGTGAGAATCCAGTAATCAATCCATGCCAACAGCATGCAACAAACGCTCAGTTAGTGCTGGCTCTCACTGCTTTCCCTCCCCCGCTACCATCACCGCCTTCTCCACCGGCACCAGCCTCATCGCTGTCGTGACAACCACCACCACCACCATGGTCATCACTGCTATCATTATCATCACCACTCCACCCCCATGGCAGCCTAGGGCAATTCTGGGTATTCAGCAGGCACATGATAAACCGCCCCTTGAATCTGAATCTTACCAACAGAGAAATTGCCTCTTCCATTTTTTCCCTCAAGAGAAACTGGGACCAATTGTCCAGGTGCATCCTGCAAATGTTCCCTTAAGAATTGTCAAAGTGTGCCCCAGTGACCCCAATATCTGGCTTGGTTTCTTGGGGCCCGGATGGGGGATTATGCTGTCGGTCTCTGCCAGCCCTGACAGGTTGATTTGGATGTGGTTGGGGGTGGGCTGGATAGAGCGAATCCTGGAAAGCGGGGGTGGTCAAGAGACGAGCCCCCCACCCCGACAGAGATGCAGAGATGGGGTCTGGAAGGGACTCGGTCCTTCTGTAAGTGGTGAATCCTAAATGCTGCTCTGCAAAGAACATGAGAGAGCTGTGCTCCATCCAGTAAATGCAGGCCTGGGGGGGCCAGACATTTTACAACAGGATAATTTGAGAGGTGGGCCATAACCAGGCTGGCTCCAAACGTTCCCTCCGGGAGAGTTTCTCGAAAAACCATCCTGCTCAGGGCTTGTTCAGCGATCCCTTATTTATGGTAACATGCATTACAGGAAATTTTTATATAAGGCATTAAAGTGCAAGCAATTTAGGACATTTGATCGTCTTACCTCTCCAACTTCCTAACCCCCCTCACGCGGCCCCCTCCGTTGTCCCCCGTTCTCCGGTCTTTGAATTTCAGTGGGATGGGAAGGCCGATAATCACTAAATTACATTGCAAACAGGTGCGGGCCTCTTCTGCTCTGGACAGCTGCCACGGTTATGTGATTCCTCAGCTGGGGGTGTGCGGTTTGCCTGGCTTGGGAGGCTAGGGGCGGAGGTCTCCCCCGGGTCTCTCTGCCCACAGCGCCCTGCCCCCCCAAGCCACGCAGGGCCCTCGGGAGGTGTATACAGCTATCTCACAGGGCGGGCAGAGTTCCCTCTGCTTTCTTTGTTCTGCGTGATGTGGTATCTAGTTCACCCATCCTGCTGCACGAGCATCAGTTACCTGGGACGGCTAGGCACGCTGCAGTCCATAACAGTAATGACAGGATTAATGACCACCGCAGTGGGTTCCAGTCCCTGCCAGGGCGTGCTCTGGGTTTGCTTAGCTTGTGCCTTTGTCTACACGCATCATCTCTGTCGTAATGGTCATTGAGGCCGCCCCGGAGCATGGCCATTCAAATTCTCACTCTACCGCTTAGCGGCTAGGACACTTGGACCTCAGTTTCTTCCTCTGTAAAATGGGGGTGATCAGATGACCCTCTTCCTCAGATGGAGGGCATGTAGAAGGCTACCTGTTGCTTTTATTGTGATTCTTGTGTTCTTACCAAAACACCGAGGGAGAGTTGTGACAATGATCCCCCTTTTACAGGTGAGGGCGCAGGGGCATGGAGGTCACCTGCCCAGAGTCACAGAATATCAAGTGGACTTTAATCCCTTGGTCGGCCTTGTATAAATCAAGGGTGCTCGTTCACACATTCAGCAAGTTGTCTGTTTCCTTTGAGTGTCAGTTGTGTGTCAGGCACTGGGCTTGGGCTGGTGTGGAGAGGAGCAAGGGGAGCGGGTGTCGGGGGGCAGGGAGGAAGAAGAAAGTGAGAGCGGCTGTCCCACAGGAGGAGGAGGTAGGGACTGGAGGTGACCAAGTATGGAGCTCGCACCTCTGCAGAGAACTTCTCCCCATAGCTTGCCTGTCCTCATGGCTTCTGGGAACTCAACTCCCAACACCCCCATTGTCCACAGCCACGGCTCTCTCCCTGCTGGACCCAGAGAGTATGCAAGGCCGTGCACCTGCAGTTCCCTCTGTCTGTTGGAATTCCCTTCCTTCAGAGAGTCCCTCTCTCCCTGTTAAGCTGGTGTTTCCTTCCTCTCTTCTTTGTGGCACTAGTCAACCCCTGATATGTTTCTGTTTTTTGGTTTTGGTCTCCTACCTCTAGAAGGGAAGTTCTATAAGAACTTAGACTTCATCTTTTTTGTTCCTTGTCCTGCCCCAATGCCCAGAGGAGTATCTGGCATGCAGAAGGTCATCATTAGATATTTATGAATGAAGGAGCATAGGAAAATCATTGTTTGGATTTTAGATTTTTCATCAACAATCAAAGTTTGGGCTATAAAGGAAAATGAACCCATAAGAGAACAAAGCCCTCAATGTGCTGAAAGAATGGACTCTGGGATTAACTATCAGGTAGGAATGCTTATGTGTACAAGGAGTGGTTTAAACTGAAAGGATATTTATGGTTAACTAAAATAAGACCAGAGGTAAGCAGTTGAACGCTGGTTCAGCAACTTAACAACAGCATTAAAATCCAATAGCCATTCTTATCCTGTTGGCTTCCATCCAGCATGCTTTTGCTCTCACGGTCTCAAGGTGGCTGCCACAGCTCCAGCCATCACACTACTATCCCAAAAAGGAAAGATGGGGCAGGAGCAAAATGACTCTTGAAAATCTCTGTCTTCTTATCCTTTCCAAAGGGGGAATCACATGGTAATTCCCAGCTGCAAGGGAGGCCATGAAAAAGAGTCAGTCTCTGGCAAACCACAATGGGCTAGCAATGGTTTGCCTAGATAGAGATTGTTAATCCTTTGGGACTGGGGTTGTTGCTTTCTCAAACAAGGGTAATGGGACAACAGGTGTTGAGTAAACAAAAGCTCCAACTTTATATCCTGTACATCACACCCCTAGGATGTTGTTTAAAAAAAAAAATGACCCAGGGGCACTTGGGTGGCATGGTTGTTAAGTGTCTGACTCCTGGTTTTGGCTCAGGTCATGATCTCAGGGTCAGGCTCTGTGCTCAGTACAGAGTCTCCTTAGTACTGTCTCTGCCCCTCTCCCCAACCCTTTAAAAAAATTGGCCTAGTTGGTTGTTGACCTGCTCTATACCAGTCTTGTCCCTTAAATGGCCAAAAGCATAGGGTTGGAATTCAGACAAACAAGCCTTTGAACTCCACTGGGGCAAGTGGCTTTCCTCAAACACAGCCAGAATTGGAGGAGAGAGAAGTTTACTTCCAGAAAGTTCCGAGAACATAGTGGCAAATCGTCCTGAAAGTGTTGTGTTTTGTGATAGAAACGACTGTGACATAGTCAATATGGAAAAGCAGAATTCTGCCAACGTACTCACATGTGTCAGAACATCTCCCTGTCCCAAATCCTTCAGTAAAACTGACCCTCTAGGAAAATTTATTCTCTTTTACACATGGTTTTAATTCAATGCCTGCTATCATCCCCGAGGACCCCCGGGGTAAGAAAATTCACACAAAAAATGAGAGGCTTTCCAAGATTTTGCCAGTTCCTCTGCAGAACAGGGATAATGAGCCATATGTCACTGCATTTGGTGGGGACGGATTAAAAGGGAGAATGTGTGCCAAGTGCCAAGTAGATTCTGAAGAGCAAAACATAGAAGATGTTCTTGTATAAGGTGCCTGGTTGGGTTAGTACACCCTGCAAGACAAAACATGGATTGCCATTCCTTTTATGCATCTTAACTTTTTTAATTGAGGTATAGTCAGCATATAATATTATATTAGTTTCAGGTGCCCAACATAGTGGTTTGGTAATTCTATACATTACAAAATGCTCACCACGATGTAGTTACTACCCGTCATCATACAAAGTTACTACAATATTACTGACTGTATTCCCATGCTCTACTTTTCATCCCTGTGACTTATTTATTTTATAACTGGAAGTTTGTATCTCTTAATCTCCTCTACAACATTTCATCCATCCTCCCACCCCTCTCCCTTCTGGCAACCACTAGAGTGATTCGTTCTCTATATTTATGGCTCTATTTCTTTTTTTTTTTTTTTGGTGTATTTGTTGTTATTGTTGATTTGTTTTTAGATTCCACACGTAAGTGAACTCATACAGTACGTTTCTTTCTCTGATTTGTTTCACTTGGGAAAATACCCTCTAGGTCCACCCAGGTTGCTGCAAAAGGCAAGATTCTATTCTTTTTAATAGCTGAATAATACTCCATTGTGTCTGTATACCACATCTTCTTTATCCACTCGTCTATCCACAGACACTTAGGTTTTTTCCTTATCTTGGCTCTTATAAATAATTATGGGTTTTTTTAAAAATAAAGCTTAATGCCATTATCAGCACAGAGGGGACATTTAATTAAAACCTGACTGAATTTATTTAGCAAATATGTCAGCTGCCTACTGTGTGTGGAATCTAGAAATTTTAAGGAGGCAAAGTCCCTGATCTTAGTGAACCCATGGATGAGGTCAGTGGTTCTCAAAGTATGATCTTTGGATAAGCAGCATCACTGTCACCCAGGTTTTTATTGGAAATGCAGATTCTCTTCCCCATCTTAAGCTACTGAATCAGAAATATGAGCATGCTGTGTTTTAAAAAGAGCTCCAAGGGAGTCTGATGCAGGCTCAAGTTTGAGAACACTGGCCTCATAGGAGAGAGGCAAGTCAAATGACAATTACAGTTGATTGTGATGAGTGCTATGGTACAGGTCAATCCAAGGGGCTCTGGGAACACAGAGAGGAGCTGTCAACTCAACTCAGGGCTTTCATAGAGGTGTTGGGACATGAACCGAATCATAAAGGATAAATAATGAAAAGACCTCTTTCCTGGAACCAGGAAGATGACTCTAATGATCTCTCAAGTGACCATGAACTTTAAAAGAAACAGAGTTATAGTGATGGCGGGGAAAATGGGCATGAACATCTGGTCTATCCATGGTTGGGTCATACAGGAGTGTTTCATGGGGTTGCCTCTCATGGAGAGCCTTCTACAAGTCCAGCTTGGAGGAGCTAAGCCTCAATGCTACAATGACCATCTGGAGTCCTGGGCTTTTTAGGGAGGCCTCTCAAGCACTCAGTTTCATTGACATATCACAGACTCTAGCTTCTTAGAGGATGGAAGATTCTGGATAGTGCCTCAAGTGTGAAGACTAGGGAAGTGTATATGAAGAATAACTTTGCCTGTGGGTATGGGGAAACCAAAATGAGGATTCAGGTCAGAGCAAGTCAAGAAAAAAGGCTTTTGATTTTATATATTGAGCAAACACTTCCCAGTGGGAAAACGAGCTGGAAACAGTAGATTCTTATGTACAAAGCTTAGAGCAGTGTCACACATCCCTGGAGCAGCTCGGCATTCTCTAGTCTCCAGTGAACTTAATCTGGGAAGGGAGATAGAGGGCCCATGCCTGCCACATCTAAGATGATAGGCACTGGTACTTTATTTGCCTAAGTCAGAAAGAAGTCAGGCTTCTGCCAATGAGGCTATGATGCACCATGGATTATAAGATATATCCTGTTTCCAGAAACAAGATGTTGGTGGGGCACCTGGGTGGCTCAGTCGGTTGGGTGTCCAACTCTTGATTTCAGCTTAGGTCTTGCTCTCAGAGTTGTGAGCTCGAGCCCCACGTTGGGCTCCACCCTGAGCATGGTGCTTACCTTAAAAAAAAGATAGGAGAAATGTACATCTACAGATAGATAAATTGCAGTAATTGTGCTCCTAAGAGAGACAGAGAGATCAGGAAAGAATACCCTTTTGGGTTTGAGGACTTTGATCCTGTCTTCTAATCATAGACTCCTAGAGCTGAAGGGGAGTTAGAAATGGAGGTTCCCAGCCTCGGGACTACTGGCAATGGGGGGCTGAAGAATTCTTAATTGTGGGGGGGCTCCTCTGTGCAACATGGGTTTTTTGCCAGCATCCCTGATCTCTACCCAGTAGAGATGAAGACTTTGGCTATTATAAACAAGAATGGGGAGAGGGGTAGGGGTAAGAGAAGCAGGGAGACCAGCTCACGTGCCCCAGATGGGAAATGATAAAAGCAGCCAGCAAGTTTTAAAAACATCTATTCCAGGCACTGTTCTAAGAGTTTTACCCAGGCTAGTCCAAGCATGCCATTCTAACAAACAAACTGAGAGGCTGGTGGTCTCATTAATACCCAGTTCAAGAGGGGAAAAAATGGAGTCTCAAACTTGGGGACATCTGAAGGTATTTTTAAAGGACTTTTGTTAAACTTTGACTCATCAAGAGAGGAACAAATTAAAATAAATCCATGCCATACGTTGTGGTTAAATAGAATGCGGTAGATTGACATATTCTCCAACGTCTTGGCCTCAAAAGCCCACCCTGAGTGGGGACAAAAGGCAAGTGGTGACAAGATTGGTATACTCATGTCCTAGCGCTGCCTTAACAGAGCACCGTAGAGTGAGGGTGGCGAGAACAGAAATTTATTGTCTCATGTTCTGCAGGCTGGAAGTGTGACACCAAGGTGTGGGCACGGGCCATTCCTTCTGTGTGCCATGACGGGGAACTGGCTACTTGCTTCTCTACGAGCTTCTGATGGTTGCTGGCAATCTTTGATCTTGTTTGGTTTGTAAAAGTATCAATCCAAGCTCTGCCTTCATCGTCCTGTGGTCTGTCTCCAAAAGTCCCCCTCTTCATAAGGACACCAGTTGGATTGGACCAGGGCCATCCTACTGACCTTGATCACCCTTCATTTTTACCTGGATCACCTCTCTTAAGACCCCAAGAAGACCCTGTCTCCACATAAGGTCGTGTTCATAGGTCCCCAGGGTTAGGACTTCAACACAGGAACTGCGGGGGTGGGGAATACAATTCAACCCTTAACAATCAAGAAGATGCAATTTTTTTCTTTAGATATATATGCATGCATGTAGATAAAAATCACCACCACCACCACCAACAAAAACCCAATAACCTGGAAAGACACATTTTAATTGTGGGCAGAGTTTACTTCTGTGATGAGATGGAGGGAAAAAGACTTCAGTGTGCCTGGGGACTTTAGTCTAATCTGAAATGTTGGTGTGTTTGGTGAGGGTGATTTATTCTGCACGGTGTGGCAAATGCTGTTGGTGCCTGGTGTGGATGCCTTCCCCGGCTGGTGCCCTCATCTCCCAGCTGCTGGCAGTGTTGGCGGCAAACCGCTCAGAACCACACTCTTTCCTGGACAATTGTCCTCTTGCCAACTATGCACCCCCATGCCATAGGGAGGCAGCTTTCAATGACTGATCATTACAAGGTACAAAAAGCCAGCATCCTGGCCTCAAGGGGACAGGGAGCAGCCCTGTGATGCCACCCACACTCCTGAGCTGTGGGCGGGGCCAGGCTAAGACAGCCGCTCAGCCTGACTCATGCCATCCCTTCCTTGGCTTCTGAACCTGTCCTACTCCGCTTCCCTCACTACTACTACTACTACTTTTCCTCCTCCTCCTCCTTCTATTTAAGGGTTTTTTTAAAAAAAAATTATTCATTTGACACAGAGGGAGGGAGAGAAAGAGATCACAAGTAGGCAGAGTTGTAAGCAGAGGGAATGGGAGAAGCAGGCTTCCTGCCGAGCAGGGAGCCCAATGTGGGACTCGATCTCACGACCCTGGGATCATAACAGGAGCTGAAGGCAGGTGCCTAACCAACTGAGCCACCCAGGTGCCCCCTTCCCTCACTTCTTTATGGTTTTTCTCTAGTGAGTTCTCCCTCAAAAATTCACTTGGATAAAAATCTCCATTTCAGGCTCTATCCCTAGAAACCCTCCTATGGTCTGAAAGCTTGTGTTGCCCCCCAAGTTCATATGTTGAAATCCTAACATCCAACGTGAGAGTATCAGATGAGGTGTTGGGAGGTGGTTAAGTCAGGAAGGAGGAGCCCTCGGGAATGGGACCAGTGCTCTTATAAAAGAGGGTTGTGGGAGGGGAGGGAGGGAGGTGAGGGGATGGGGTAACTGGGAAATGGGCATTAAGGAGGGCAGGTCATGTGAAGAGCACTGGGTGTTATACGCAACTAATGAATCATTGAGTACTATATCAAAAACTAGTGATGTACTCTATGTTGGCTAATTGAATTTTTAAAAATCTAAAAAAAGAGAGAGAGAAAGACCCTAGAATGCTCCCTAGCTCATTCCACTGTGTGACAAAAGAACAAGAGGTCTGCATCCAGGAAGAGGGTCCTCACCTGACCGTACTAACATCCGGTCTCAGACTTCCAGCCTCCAGGACTATGAGTTCTAAAATTCTATTGTTTATAAGCCACCATCCATCCAGTCCACGGTATTTTGCTACAGTAGTGCAAAGAACTAAGACTTAGTGTTTAATTTTTTTTTAAAGATTTTATTTATTTATTTATTTATTTGACAGAGAGAGATCACAAGTAGGCAGAGAGGCAGGCAGAGAGAGAGGAAGGGAAGCAGGCTCCTTGCTAAGCAGAGAGCCCAATGTGGGGCTCGATCCCAGGACCCTGGGATCATGACCTGAGCTGAAGGCAGAGGCTTTAACCCACTGAGCCACCCAAGTGCCCCAGTGTTTAATTTTTTAAAATGTTGATATGGCTCATAAGGATTCCTCATCAAATAAGGCTTAGTTTGAATGCATTATCTCTTTTAGGTGGGTTGGACCACGGGCATCTATAGGATATGTGATTGGCGGGGGCAGTCCGTGAGCCACTACCAGACTGAGGAGTCTGGGATCCCTGGCTCCAGAGGCATCTCAGGACAGTCCTTAATGTCCAGAAGGGTCAGCGATGGCTGGACAGAGAGCATAGCTCATTGGACAGTTGAAATCCAAGTGCCCCCGGAGGGAAGGGGGCAAACTTGTTTTGACGTGCCCTGGGACAGATCAAAGAGGTTATTAGGGACTAGCGTTAGGCTGTGCTCCCAGCCAAATCTTTTCCAATTAGGGAGAACGAAATCTTTGCTCATTTGGAGAACCAAAGCAGAACAAGGGTCCCCCAATGATTCTTTTGAAAGGCCACAGTGATGCAATTAAATTGGTATAAACTTTCTGACAGTTGTGACTCACCCTGTTCCAGCAAGAGCCATAGCATGATCATATTTGATCAAGAAATTAGACAGCCATGAGTTCATCCTAAGGAAATTATCAAGGATGTGTGCATGATTTGCACGTGAAAGAGGTTCATGGAAGCATAACTTGGTGTGAAGGAAAAGGACTAGTGCCTGATGTAAGGGATTGGGTGAGTCATGCTATCTTTATATGATGAACAAAAGCAGTCATTTAAAAAATAGGGTGTAGAGGAATAAGTAATGACCAATGCCTTTTAATGACTTACTGTTATATTACAGAGAAAGGTTTTAGAAAACTCTGCATTCAAGAATTGATTATATTTGCTTTGGGCTTTCTGTCTTTCTGCTCTTCTTTGCTTCTAGTCTATTGTGGATCAAAAAAATAAGCCACCTGATTGCTTATGTTGTAGGGTCAAAATGACTGGTATGATCCTTAGAGCACTGCAAAAATCCTTAGCCAGATTGAAATTTTTTTGAAAAAATTTCTTGCCATCTCACAGATGGGCAGGGGCGAGGGGGTGGGGAGAGTTTTGATAACTGGGATTATAAGCTTTTCTCCAGAATTCACACAGCAAACCTGTAAAAGGGATGTAGAACTAGAAAGTCTAGTCTGTGTTCTTAAAATAGCAACTGCTACCACGATCTGGTATACCATTCAGAATTTTTTGTGTCACTTCAAAATAAAACCACGTTCAGATTTCTGTAGTTGTAGGACTCCAATTTCACTGCAAACCATTTGGAAGATTCTTGCTCTTTTTCTCTTACTCTCCCTGTCTTCCTTTCCCTCTCCTCACCCTCACGTTGTTCCAAAAATCCTTAGGAGGGTCACATTTCCTTGCAATTCTATTTTCTTTCAGCTCTTGCAAGGTTAGCTGGGTAGTGAGAATCAAGTTTTGTGTTCTCTCCCTCTCTCTTTCTTTTTTCCTGTTCCTTCTCTCTCACTTTTGTTTGTGTCTAGATTTTGGATAAATTGTTCACATCTCAGCTGAGTAAAAAGTTTCCTCCTATACTTGCTCTTTGCCTAGTTCCTATCTCCATCCCCTCAAGTCACCTGAGTCCTTCATTTCTTCTATAGTCTTCCAAAGTTTCTTTAGGCATGTCCAAGGACATATGCATATAAACCCTCAGTTTCCCCATTTTACACAAAAGTGGCAATTTGTACACATAGTCTCTTCATGTAGCTTTTTCCACTTAAGTTATCTTGGATATCTTCCCAGGTTGGTGCCTAAGGAACTTTCTAGAACTTTTCTGATAATAGTGGATGTACCAGTCACCTACTGATGGACAGGTGGGTCCTTTCTAATCCATGACGGATCACTTCACGTGTGTGCAAGAAAATCTACAAGATACGTTTCTGGTGGTGCAGTAGCTGAGCCCGTGGGCATGTGCATTTGTAGTTTTGATCTGTATTTCCAGATGGGATGTGCGTAGGCAATGTACGTAGGTTCGAGCACTGTGGAAAGATCCTCAGAGTCTTTGGATTCTAGGAAATCCACACATGATACAGCGAGACCCTATAGAACCATGAGTGACCAGGGGGTACATTGCAAATGAGCATAGGAAAAGGGCAGAAGTGAGGTTGAACAGAAGATGTGCCTTTTCAGATCCACACGCTTGATCCCGAATGTCTTTCTCATGGCACACAAGGAAGGGACAGTTAGCATTGCTTTTCAAGAACAGAGCTCACACTGCTTTCTTTTCTTTTTTAAAAGATCTTATTTATTTATTTGAGAGAGACAAAGAGAGAGAGAAAGAGCTTCGGGAACAGCAGAGGGAGAAACAGGTAGCCTAATGCGGGAGTCGATCCCAGAACCCTGGGGTCATGACCTGAGCCAAAGGCAGATGCTTAACCATCTGAGACACCCAGGCATCTTCACACTGCTTTTCAAGTGAGAGTGTAACTCTCATGGCCCCTGGGTACATACCTCCCCCTCTGTCTTCACGGGACAGGAGTTCAGGCTGGTCCCGCTTGCTACACACAGGCCACTGGCTTTTTCTCCAATTAGGAGGGAACTCTTGTCCCTGGCATGGCTGGATGGGGGCTTTTCGGCTCCCTGAAGAGTGACAGATGAATTTCCTTTCTGTGGAACCTGCTATTCTCCCAGCACCTTTTCATAATTTCCTAATTTTCACATTTATCAGGGACACAGCCTTGTCTCTCCACGCCTTCTCTCCACTCTTGCTCACATGAATTTAGGACCACAAAAACCCTCCATTTTTCTGAGGACTCCAGCGGAAATTTGCCAAAACCAATTTTTTTTTATACCAACCTTCTATTTGGAGATAATCCTAGATTTGCAAAAGTAGTGCAGAGTGTCTAGAAACCGCTCTCCCCATTTCGGTTTTCCAGAATGTTAGTTTTACTTCCTCATAAAATGGTACACCTCACATGTGACATCTGTCAGAACTAAGGTGTATTACCAGGAATTAGACTCCAGACTTCCTTCCTTTAGCTTTGGCCCATTTTCCTGCTGATGCCCTTCTGTGCCAGGATCACTTCCAGGATCCCACACCGAAAGTTTCCTGGTCTTTCCCTATTGTGGTGTGGCCCAGAGGCTGTGCCCAGCCTAGGTCAGGTGCTTTGGAGAATGCCCTCCATGGGAGTTGGACGGTTTGGCCACGACACCCCTGCTTCATGGGTTTTGGGGAAAGACAGCCACAGAAATGAAAGGTCTTATCAGGGGGTACCTGCCATGGAAAGGTTTTGAGCTGTCACCAAGCAGCACATTCTCCTACCCTTTGTGTCTGATAAATCTCAACCCCAAGTAGATATTAATTATACAACAGTTAAAACTTATCCAATACTTTCTGTGATCTGGACAGCATGCTGAGTGCTTTCCCTGGATTATCTCATTTAATGCTGGTGACCCTCCAAAGTGGGTGGTCTTATTGCCCCCTCCCCTTTACACATGGGAAAACTGAGGCTCAGAGAGGCCAGGTCACATACCTGAGGTCACACAGCAGATAAGTAGCAAAAAGAAATCAAGATCCTAGGAAGCGTGACCCCCAGACCTACTGTGATGCCATCTGCCTGGATGCATGGCAGGTGCTTTGCGGAGCGGTCAGCACAAACAGAACTTGGAAACTGGTGGCAACGTCATCATCTCAGCACCTGACATTTACTGTGTGGTCTTAGGCAAGGGGTTATTCTCAGAGCCACGTGTGAATGGTCTTGCCCACCTCTGGCCCAGCTGTCTGTCTGTCCTGCTCTGCCTGGACTTTCCACCCTGTCGCCATCCTCCCCTGCCCTCCAGGTGGACTTGGCCAGTGGGGAGGCTGGCAAGGGAATCCAAGGAAGGAGGAGCAGGAGGTGAGAGCATTTATTCCCTGGCTCCTTCCGCCCTGGCCAGCTGTATCTGTCACAGAAGACCGGCTCCTGCCACCAACACCCCCACCCCCTGCAGCCAACACACAGGGCTCTCTCTGCACCCCTGCACCCCTGCTTCCCCCTTCAGGCTGAGGGGTGTGTATCGGCTTCCTGTTGCTGCTGTAACAGACTTTCACAAATGGGGTCGCCTCAGAACATAGATCTGTTAGCTTGCAGTTCAGGAGGTCTGACGTCCAAAATAAGCTTTAGGGGCTGAAAGCTCAGGGGAGAATTGGTTTCCTTACCCTTATAGCTTTCTGGAGGCTGCCTGCCTTCCCCGGCTCCGGGCCTCTGCCTCCAGCTGCAAAGTGCATCACTTCCACTTCAGATCCCATCTTCTTTGACATTGACCCTCCCGCCTCCCTCTTATAAGGAGCCTTGCGATTGCACTGGTCTCACCAGATAATCCCCTCATCTCAGGATCCTTAGTCCCACCTATAAAGTGTGTTTTGCAGCATCAGCTAATGTAGTCACAGGCTCTGGGAATTAGGAAATGGACATTTGCGGGGGCATTACTCTATCGTGTGTGTGTGTGTGTGTGTGTGTGTGTGTGTGTGTGTGTAGAGATCCCTTCCTGTCTGTCATGGTCCCTGGGATACTAGACCAAACCCTGCCGGTGCCTTTGCAAATTGTCCCTTTTATTAAACTCATCTCTCACTACCCATGTGAATGGACCATCTGTCTCTGGCAAGATCTTGACTTACACACTCTTGACATGCCCTGGGAATGGGCCCAACAGCACCCACCTGCCACGCTCAGGGGCTGAGATGGCCTGCAGTGAGAGGTAAAGGACGTGGCATTTTGGACAAGGGTGTGGCATTTTGTTGCTGCTCAGTGCCAGTCTGCTCTTTGCCTGCGTGTGGCCAGTGGCCCCCTTGGCCCACCTCCCCTCCCCTGTCCTTGAGAAGGCATCAGGGAGGAACACTGGGACTCCACCCAGGAGGTCATATTTCACATCTGAGAGAGGAAGAGATGACCGCAGGGGCTAGACGGGTATGGTTGGCCTAGGTATTTCCTCAAAACATCTGTACACGGGAGGGCAAGATAGCTATGGGTTGTGGGGTCCAAGGGGGTGGGCAAGGGGTTCATAGCACTAAGTGGGGAGCAGTGAGGCTTGGCACACTGGGGCCTATCTACACCATGCCAAGGTCGGGCCCCTTATGAACCACCCCATGGGGGGCCCCCCCTCTCACACCTGCTAACACACCGTCAAATCCACTGTAGCATGTGGTTTTCTGGTGATCACACCTGTTAGTCTCGTCCCTTTGCAGACCCTTCAGGCTCTTTGGGGGAAGGCTCTCCTCTCTCCCACAGGGCCAAGAGCAGTCTGAGGCCATAGACCCTTCATACTTGGTCAAATAGATCAAAAGCAATGACGTATTCGGCTGAAATGATATGTCCTCTAAAAATATGGCTCCAGGTCCAAATACTTAAATCCCCAAATACAATTCTATTATGAAAGGGCGGTTCAGTGAATGCAGGTATTTAAAGCTATCACCAAATTAACTGTGGGGTTATTAACTGTGAGGTGATGCTTTGAAGGAGAAAAATAAAACTTGGTTCTTCCTCTGCTTGTCTCCATCTTGAGGGGAAACAGTCTTGAGGGGAGACTGTTGGGGAACAGTCTCACCAATGAAACACAAGCAAGGGTTAGAATTTCAGTAATTAGGGGGATGCCTGGGTGGCACAGTTGGTTAAGTGGCGGACTTTCGGTTTCGGGTCAGATCATGATCTCGGGGTTGTGAGATCGAGCCCCGTGTCGGGCTCTGCACTCGGCTGGGAGTGTGCTTGGGGTTCTCTCCCTCTGCCCCTCCCCATTGTACATGCTCTCTCTCTCTTGCTCTCTCTCGCTCTCTCTCTCAAACAAATAAACCTTAAAAAAAGAGAATTTGATGATTAGAGCTGTAATTCAGTAATTGGGTTCTTAGAAATCACACACCCATCCCGTCTTAGTCAGCTCAGGCTTCCCTAAGAAAATACCATAGGTTGGGTGTTTTCCCCTCACGGTGCTGGAGGCTGGGAAGTCCAAGTTCAAGGTGCTGGCAGATGTGGTGTCTGGTGAGGACTCCCCTCCTGCTTCACAGACCAGCATTTTCTCTCTGTGTCATCACATGGCAAAAGGGACAAGGGTACTCTTGGGGTCTCCTTTATATGTAAGAGCCCTGGTCCCACTCATGAGGCTCTATCTCATGACCTAATCACCTCCCAAAGACTCCACCCCCTAACACCACTAGTACCTAATGGAGGTTAGTTTTCAACATAGAAATTTGGGGTTCAGTCTGTAGCACCTCCCCATTTTGGAGAGGGGCCAGCCAAAGCTCAGAAAACAGAAGGGAGTGGTCTCCGACCACACAGCTTGAAGCGAGTCCATCGAGCCCCTGGAAGGCCCTTCCTAGTATGTGTTGCAACGATCACATTTTGCTGGTCCTCTTAATGGTCCTGCTCCTGCTCTGTGACACCAGGACCTGCCCGTCTGGCTCACTCTGTACGCCAGGTCCCCAGGAGGTACACCATAAGCTGGAGCTTATATTGGAGGGAACAGGGCCCCAGGGAGCACAGAACTGCAGAATCAGAAAAAAATTTAGAGTATTGGGGCATGCAATACTTACTTTGGCACATGAAAGATCAGCTCCGTTTGTATACTCCAGGGACAGGAACTCACTGCAGCAGACACGTCTCATTCCCACAATCTTTTTCCCTTTTCCTCTCACTGATAGAATCCTGCTCTCCATAAGGACAGCAGCACAGGCAGCTGGGGGTGGCGGTATGAAACATTCTCACCAGTGAAACACAAGCAAACATCTTCTGGGAATTCCATAAAAAGACATCAAAATGTTGCTTTCCTAATATAAGCACCGCTCACAGTACCTTCCTGCTGCCCTCCCGTCTTCCCACCGGGCCTCACGTTGCGTGAGCCTGTAGGCAGCCCATTGATGGGGCAGCGGGTAGAGAAACCTGGCCACCTGGCCACACCGAGAAAGGGAAAGGAGGGACCAGAAAGCAAGGGCCCACGGGGCTAGACGGGCGTGAGGAACTTGTGGCTTTGCTGAAGGCAGGTGTTTGGATAGTTGCTTTTTATACTCCTGTGTTGGGATACCCCACAAATCAGTTGGGGTCCTAGCAGAAAACAGATGGCATACACACAGGGTTTAATTGAAGGAGGGCTAGGGAAGCTGCCTGGAGAGGTGGGAGCAGGGCTGATAAACCCTTCCATGGAAACGGAGGCATCAGCGGTCACCAGCACCCCATGGGAGCTATAGCTGAGAAAGAGGAGGTGTCCCATGGGAGCGACAGCCACAGCAGAGAGGGATTGTGGGCAGGGGAGATACCCCAAGCTCTCTCTCTTCCTGCCCCCGATTGCTTCCTGGTGCCTGCCATTTCCTGAGCCCAACAGGAAGCCAGAAGGCAAGGGAGCCTCCCATCCCCACCCCAGGTGGTGCCGTCTGCCCAGGTCAGGCTCCCAGGCACAGAGCAGGGCAGAGATGGGTGGAGAATTTCTTAGAAGGGCAAATTGAGAATATCCAGCACCCCCAAGATGCCCAGGGCTCCCCTGACCTTTGTGTGAGAATGAATCCCACCCGAGCCCCTTGCCCTTCAAAACAACAGATATTCCAATGTCTCTCGGGCACTCAATATCTCCATTGATTTGGCCAGTTGAAGCTCGGGTCCAGGAAAGGCAAACAAGGCTCTCTGGAGCTTTCTGGAGCTTTTCACTGTTTGCAACTCCTTGGCTTTCTGGCTCTCTCAGCATCCCAGGGCCCAAACTTTAGCCACTCTGATTTCAAAGTATGATCCTTCCGCTTCCTCCCCTGCTGCAGTGAACCAGAAGCCACGGCCATTTAAAAGCTGAGGACTCTTGGGCCTCCTTTATGTCTGGCAAGAGAGAAGTATCTGAAACAAGGAAAAGCCACGTGGCCTCCAAGCGTGTGAGCCTTCTCCACTTGTCTCCTGTGAGCCAGGAGATGGAACCTCCCCACCCGACATCAGAGGCAGGGTCACAGTCTGGCCTCTGTCTGGGAAACTACTGCTATTACACCAGGTAGGGGACTTGGAATAACACAAAGAATGTGGGCTTTGGGACAAGACAGACCTAAATCCAATTCCTGGCTTTTCTACTTTGCTGTGTGACCACGGGTGAGTGGCTTACCCTCTCTGAGCCCAAGTTTCATTATGAGCCATTGAATAAATATGGAGTGCCTGCTATGTGCAGAGTAGAAACACAGTAGAGAATCAGATAGACAGGTCCCTGTTCTCAGGGAGGTTACATGTTGGTGGAGGAAAAGACAGTAGGTCACTCAACAAGATAATATTGAGCGATAACAGATATATGGAAAATAAAATAAAGAGAAAAGACAGGCAGAAATATGGGAAGAGGGATCTACTTCAGCTTAAGTAGGCAGCAAAGGAGATATCATGATATCTCCATGATGGTGATATTGAAACAAAGACCAGAACGGTGAGAAAGAGCCAGCTATCCAAGGATCCAGGGCTGGCAGAACATTCCAGCAGAGACAGCAGCAAGAGCAAGGGCACGAAGCCTGGAAGAGAATGGAGGGTGAGGATCTCCCCTTGACGAGAGTGGTAGCCATGGTAGTAGAGAGGGTTGGCGGATTCTGGCTTGCAGTTTGGAACCGTTCGAGTGAATCATTTGACTCTTCTTAACCTGTAAATCAAGGGGGAAATACTAGTTGTGTGGATTGACGTGGCGGAAAGCAGGTGACCCCTGGCAGGTGATACCATGTCCCACTTGAGCTTTTATTTAACAAGGCGGTCTGCGGTGCACAATGAATCTTCACGGTAACATTCCCGGGGTTGGTGTTTCTAACCCTCATTTGAGAAATAAAGAAACTGAAGTGCATCAAGTTTCTAAAGGGACACCAAACTAGTTAGTGGTTTGGACAGGACTTGAAACAAAAGCACGTTCTCCCCGCTACATGCATGCCTTTGCTATTATTATCAATAATTATTTCTGGAGGGGAGCCTGGGTGGCTCAGTGGGTTAAAGCCTCTGCCTTTGGCTCAGGTCATGATCTCAGGGTCCTGGGATCAAGCCCCGTATCGGGCTCTCTGCTAGGCGGGGAGCCTGCTTCCCCCCTCTCTGCCTGCTTCTCTGCCTGCTTGTGATCTCTGTCTGTCAAATAAAGAAATAAAAATCTTGAAAAACAAACAAACAAACAAACAAATAATTATTTCTGGCACCCACTCTGCACTAAGTGACAGAGTTTCCCATCCATTCACCCCAAAAATCCATTCCCTCTTCTTTCTATAGGTCTCCTAGACTACATGTCCCAGCCTCCCTTGCACGCACCATATGACTGGTTTTCAGCCAATGGCATGTGAGTGCAAATTTTCGGTCTGCCTGGAAGGAAGCGTGCCTCCTCTACCCAATTCCGTTCTCTACTGCCAGCATTTTAAAATATTTTATTTATTTATTTGACAGACAGAGATCACAAGTAGGCAGAGAGGCAGGCAGAGAGAGAGAGAGGAGGAAGCAGGCTCCCTGCTGAGCAGACAGCCCAATGCGGGGCTTGATCCCAGGACCCTGAGATCATGACCTGAGCCGAAGGCAGAGGCTTAACCCACTGAGCCACCCAGGTGCTCCTACTTCCAGCATTTTAAAAAAGTTAAAAAAGAGAGGGAGGGAGAAAGAGAGAGAGAGAGAGACCCAAAGGAAAGGTAGCACGACAAAGGAAAGAGCTGGGGCCCTGAGCCCCTGGATGGTCACAAGTGTGGAAGGAGAGGTCAACGAAAAAGGTCAGGAATCCCGAGTTTGCCTTAAAGGAGGCGTAGGATCTGAAAGGGTGGAAATTCCTCGAGGGTAGGTAGGCTCACAGCCTTTGAGTTCACACAGCATTAGTCTCGGCTCCTGCTCTTTCCCTGTACCTCGGACCAAGTGGCTTCACCTCTCTGAGCTCCTTGGGAGATTAACAGAACTGCTCTGCAGGGAGGACGAAACAGAATGGTGTACAGGAAGGGTCTGGATCCGGACACAGAGAGCGCGCTTAAGAAATGGTCACTGTTGCCGTGATTAGTGTCAATCAAAGTTGCTCAAGAATGGAGATGAGGCCTTGTGGGCGAAAAAGAGCCCCGTGGCTTCAGGTTCCTCAGAGATGGGTGTCACAACCGATGAGACACGCAACAGGGAGATATTGAAACTGGTGACTCATGCTTGGACTATTATAAGAGCCTCTTAATTATCCTCACCCCTCCCCTGGTCCATCTTCACACCTCAGCTGGACTTGTCATCTGAAAATGGTGTTTATCCTGTCTTTCCCTGATGGCACCCACTCAAGGCCCATCCTGTTTACATGGGCAAGTCCAAGTGTCCTCGCTTCATGTTCAGGTCGTGTTCTGTGGCCACACTGGACTTGCAGATGCTTGTTGGAAATGCAGCTTCTGGGGCCCCAACCGTATCTCCTGAACAGAACATTTGGGGGCCCCAGGAATCTACCTATGCTTCAAGCCTCTCTGGTGTGCTCCCCACCCCCACCCTTTAACCCTTCTGAACGTATTGCCCTGTCGCCCGCCAACACAAACCCCACGCCTGAGCCACAAAAGTCTACTCGCTTTTCTGCAATACATCATAGGACTTTGCAACCAAAAAATAGGAGACATTTTTTAAAGCCCTTGCTATGTGCCAGTTTCCATATTTGAATTTTCTCATTACATTACAGGTGCCATTTTTTGGGTCCCTATTTTATAGATAAGGAAACAAAGACTTCATGGTGCATCCAAGGTCCTATAGCTGGGAGGTGATGGAGTTGGGATATGACCCAACTTTTGGCTTTTCTGGACCAGTTAAGGGTGGGGGCTCCCATGTGCCAGGCAGGACCGCGCAGATAAAGCTGGGAGTCTCAGGAGAAGCTAGAATCAAGAACGGTCAGCAAAGCTAATTGATACAGTTGTGTACACAAGAAGGAGGTGGAGCCTTCCAGAAGTAGGCCTGGGAAACCAAAAGGTGTCGCAACTCTAACAATACTGGGCTAGGCAGGTCTCAGGGGGGGAAAAGCTCCCCATATTAAAGTGGCCAGGCAGGGTCTGGAGTCAGACTGCCTGGTTTCAAATTAAGGCTGTGTCTTAGGGCTGACATGGATCAAGCACTTATAATGGGCTCGAAAACTTGGAGCAAATAACTAAACATTTTGGGTTTCTCTGTTCCTTCATTCCTAGAAAGGGAACTGATTTATTCAGCTCGAAGGGAGTGAGCCCTTCCCAGGAGGCAGGCCCTCGTCTGGAGCTGGGGAAGATAATGCCCAAGTCTAGGTCATAAAGTTTGTGTGTGCGTTCAATGGTTTAATTCATAAAAACACAAAAACAAAGAAACTGGCCCTGAAAATGCTTTTAATTAACATATAATTTTAAAAGCTTCTAATTAATGGTATTTATTAGGATTATTTATTTTGATATTATACTTAAATTTGGAAAAAGCTTACCAACATAATTGCCAGATAAGGTTACCAGGTTCCTATCTTGCTAGCTGTACATTATCAACTAATTCAGGCCTTTTCCCCTATTTTTGTAAATAAAGTCTCATTGGAACACAGCCATTGTAAGCATTTGCATATGGTCTATGGCTGCTTTCTCCTTACGATGGCAGAGTTGTGCGATTGTGACAGACACTGTATGGCTCACTGGGACTGAAGTATTTACTACCTGGGCCTGTGTTAAAAAAAAAAAAGGAAGAAATTGCAGACCCTTGGACAGACTCATTGAAGGTACAGGGTGAGGGTTATTTATGTTCTCTCTCCTTATTGTTGTATTTGGCTTCTAACCTTTCTCCCATCCTCCTCAAATATTATGGCGAGCAATGGTATTTCCATACAGGAATAATTTTAAGGTCTTTTCTATAGGTTGTGGTACAGGCTGAATTCTAGATGGATTAAATTTCCCCCAGGTGAATATCAGAGGAGAAAGACCCCAGATCATAGGTTAATTCCCATAAAATGAGAAATCTGTACACAACAGATTCTTTAAATTCCCTATGTTGCTCTCATTACATGATGAAAAACCCAGTCCCATTCTTTTATTAAGCACGGAGCTAAGTAGATTTTCTTTAGGTGTATAATAAGAAAAGAGATCAAATTTCTTTTTTTTTTCCTAGTATCTTAACAATTGGAAACTTTTGAATAGCCAGAATTTGGATGTAAACTTGAATAGCACGGTTCTAAGTTAGGGTTAGGGGTCAGATCATGCCAAGTTCAAAAGCTGCCTTGGTCACTCGCTGGCTGTGTGACCTTGGTCAAGTGATTAACATCCCTGGCCCTTTCTTACTTACAAAGTGGAGATGAAGGCATCTGCCTCATGAGGTTATTGGGGGAATTAGTGGGATAATGGGATGAGACAATAATAAATGAAGGCAAAAGAGCATCTAGCCTCTTGCTGTGAGTGGATGGAATCCCAAATATCAAATAGACCCAGCCAGAGGGCGGAGGTTCTGCTTCTTTATCAATGAGCTTGTCGGTGTCATGCCCCCCCCGGGGCACTGTCTGTATTTGTCTGCACTTTACAGACCAGGGCTCTGTGCCCTGCACTTAGAAAACCCTCCATCAGGCTTGTTGACCTGACTGAACTGGGACCGTGAGATCATTCAGACGAACAAGACAGGACCAGACAGGGGCTGGAAACATCTCCCCGCTCCGGGCTTCTCCCTGCTGGTCCAGAAGGTCTGAGCAATTGTAAATGGATGCTCCCTGCTGAGCCTCCAGCTGCATTACACCAGCCCCTCCCCGCCTAGACCCCTGATACCTCCCGCTTGGGGAACATCTGTCTCAGATCCCCCAGGAGCCTGCTCCTCACCCGAGAATCAGTGAATCTGCATGTTTGTAGCCTGAAAATATTGATTTCAGGCCTCTGTTGAATCACATTCCCTCCCCAACTCCTCCCGCTGTCATCCCCCTCATCATGGGGCACTGAGCACTTTCTAGAAGGTTCTGACACAGACTTTTAATTTGGGCAGGAGCTGGGGCCTGGGGAGGTGGGGGCCGGTGTATGGGGAGAAGAGGAGGGAGGAGAAGATAAATTCCCCTTCACATAACAATCAGAGGAAGACAGTCCCGAACAATGGCCAGACCATCCTCACAGGCAATGATGACAGCCGTTTCGAAGTTATCACACCCCGGCACTATATTAAGGCCCTGAGATTACAGTGTGGTTCATTAGAGGAACATCTGTTGGAAATCAGCACAGAGAGGCCAGATATGATTGCTAAAAAAGCCTGGGGGGAGGCGGGCTGAGACCACTTCTCTGCAGGAGGAAAATGTCCAAAGAGGCACTGTGTTTTGGGCTCTTCTGTGGCTCACCGTCCCCCTCTGCCCTAAAGCCAAGGATCTTAACGTAAGCGGGGTCGGGAGCATATATCAGGAATCATTTTCAAGACCCAGAATTCAACCAAAGTAATGGGGAAAGTAAGAGTCGCACTGATTAGTACTTCCTGTGTGCTAAGCCCTAGGGTATGTCTTCATACATAGTATCTCATTTAATCTCCACACTGACCCTATGAGCACATACTATCATTATCCCACTTATGACTCAGGGAACCAAAGATCAGAGAAGTCCAGGGACTTGCACAATGTCATGCATCTTGTGGTTGATGGATGGGGGACCCGCTATTCTGTTTCATCCAGACAGCAGGGCTTTCAGCGCTAACCATGGGATGGTCTCAGGCAAACCCGGAAGGAGCTTGCCTTTTAATCTGCATTGGTCTGATGTCGAAGTTTATGTTCCTATTCATTCTGCTCTGTGGTTTCCCCCACCCTCTGCTCCTGCATTCTGTCATGTGTTCATAGTCATTGCAAAAGTACTTTCTGAGCACCTACTGTGTACCAGGCACTGTTCTAGGCATTGGGGGGGGTCACAGCAGGGAAGAAGACAGTCTGAGGTCCCTGCCACAGAAGAGGGCACAAGGTAGTGACCCCCTTGTTATAAATTAGTGTGTATCCAACTAGGTTTTAGGGTTTCCCAGGGCGGTGGAAGGATCATTCTAGAATTTTCTGCCTGCATATTTCAGAGAAGGATCTGGAACAACCTCCATAAGGGTTATGTATGCAGAAGGCTCATTAACTCTATCACGGTGGCTCTTCAGTCTAGAAATAGGACGGCCAAAGGGGCATTGTGATCAAAGTGTGTGCAATCAGGAGGGTTATAAATAGGGGAAGTCAGGCTTCGCCGAATTCCTGTGTACCAGAACCAGGAGAGGCCTTGCAGTGCAAGAGTTTTGAGTCAAGCATCAATAAGATACATGCTCAGTGGGGCCGTAGAAGGGCTGTGGGATTTAGAACCAGCCAGACCCATGTTCCACCCCAAACCTGCCACTTTCTAGTTGGGGGATCTTGTGCACATCCTTTAATTTCGAAATTTTTATTTTCTTTAAAGTGAGGAGGTGGGCAAGACAGATTTCTCCAAGGCTTCTGCCGAAAGTGCATTAATATAGGGAATAAGCGAGTTCATCGATGAAATTCAAATATCGCTTCCCTCTCTTTTCTCTGTCATCTTATTTTTAATGAATGGATGCTTTTTGTAGCATTATTATATTCCAGGCACTGTTCTAAAGACTTACAAATATTAACTCACTGAACCCTCCTGATGTCCCCAGGTTATGAGGATTACCCCCGATAGGGACGCTGAGGCAAAGAAAAGGCGAATTAACTCACCCCGACTTCACAGCTTGGTCAGTTGGCAGAGCTGGAACCCCGACCCAGGGTGGTGTGGATTCAAGCCCAGGTTAAGGAGGATTTAAATCAAGCCGAAGGGGAAACTTCCCACATCTGGCTATCAAGAACACCCAAAGCCAAAGGCACGACTAGCCTCTGGGCTGCTGGAGAGAGATAGAAGGAGTGGGGGACTCGCAGGGGAGAGGCCAGAGTTTAAGATGGAGGCTGGTAACATTAGGCAGATGCTGGCCAGGCTTCTGGAAGGCACAGCCGCAAGGGCTGGAGCAATCCCGACGTGCTCTCCTAAGATCTCCTTCCCCAGCTGCACGTGTTTTTGTCCCTGATGCTGTCCTGGTGGGAGAGACTCTCTGCCAGGATCAGGCTGGACATAAAGGGACACACCTTTCCCTTAATAAGTTGGGTCCTTTATTGTTAAAACAGGGGCATATTGGACAGTGGGAGGCAGCACTGTTCATGATTACACCAAGGGAGCAGCATGAACCAGGAGCTTATGGTCGTGCTGCTTAGGAAGAGCACCTGGAATTAAACACTACCAGGAGCTGCTTCTCGGGCCCAGGTGAAAGGCATTGGGATGGGAAGCAGCCAGCCAATGGGCAGCCACCAAGCACCAAGGGGAGAGTCAAAAGGACTGTCCTTGGCTCCATCTTTCCTCCCGAGCCTCCTGTCCTTCCCCGACTGCGGGCTGGAGGCTAGACGTGCTGCTTTTATTTCTTCTGATTCTGGAATATCTTATGGGGTTTTTTGGTTTGTTTTATTTTTTGGCAGGGGGTGCATTGCTAGTTAGGCTTTCTTTCTGTCTCTTGAAATGTTCTAGATTTGGGGCAAATGCAGTATTGTTTTCCTACCTGGGGGAGGAAGGAAGAAGGGGGATGAAGTCCGCGTCAGAGGCAAGAAGGATGTGCAGAAGCTGGGGGCCTGGAGATGTCTCCCCCGTGGGGAAGACTACCAACCTTGTTCCTCATCCTGGGGCTGCCGCAGGGCTGCGGAGGGGAAGGGGGGGGAAGGAGAGAAGGGAGCTGAGCTGTTTGTCCAGGAGCCCACGGGGTGAAAGCTCCTTCTTCCTCTTCTGTGAATCTTCTAAGAAGCTACTTCTCTGCCTCGTAAGGCTTTCTCTCTTGCAAAGACCCTATGCGCAGGCAGGATGCGAGCTCTGAGAGGCTTGTGCGGCTCCCCGTGGGGCGTGTGGACCGCAACAGAGGGAAACAGGGTGACAAGGATGGGGTGTGTTAGGGCTGTTATCCCCCCGCCGCAGGGGACTCCCCGGCTGCCGCCGACTTCTCAAGGACCCTGGGCTCTGAGGGTCCCCCCCTGTCGCTGAGGTGTGTAAGGGGAGCCACAGGTTCCTGCTATATTAACAGCTCTCCCAAGGGCTGCGAGCAGACCTCCAGCAGCTTAAGATCTACCTGGGTGTTCTCCCTGATGGGGGAAGAGGCTTTGGTCGTAACTGCGATCTCTATGTTCAGTCCTTCTAGCCGTTTCTCAACTCCTCCTCCCCGGTGACTTTGACAACTAAGGCCAGAAAGGGGGTGCGGAGCACGGCTGCAAACCCCCGCCAAATTCAGAGTCCGTGCACTGCTGCTGCGGGAGGGGGTGAGGTCTAGGGGTTCCGGAGCCTGACTGCTATCTCCTGGGGACCTCGAGCAAGTTGCCGAACCTCTCTGTACTCCTATTTCTCCGCTGAGAACCTGGCGAAATACGCAGTCCTAAGGTTCTGCTGGCTAAATGGGTCCACTATTCAAATGTTCGACTCCTTGCACTAGAAACAAGGCAGAGGTTAGAGAAGCAGGCTCCAAGAGCTACTGTGGGGAAAACCAATGCTTTCTGAAGGGTTGAGCCTCAAATCAGCAGGTGGCTCTCCTACCCTTTCCCAGGCAGGTTCAAGCAGAGAGCCCTCCTTGTTTGGTAAGCACATTACCTGCTGGCGGCAACAGCTGGCTCAGCCTGAAGTCCCAAACCTCCCTGCGTGGTTTCCCCTGCCTCTTTCCTGAGCTCTGCCCCTTGGATGGCAGGAAGGGCAGAAGGAGGCATGCCTGGCGGCCCAGACAGCTTCCAGTTCTCCCGGAGCCCCGAACAGATCACGCAGAGATCAAGACCACGTGTGTCAAGGGGGAGCCTCCCTTTCTTCCCAAACTTACCCTCTGTACCGGCGACGCTGCTGCTGGAAGAGACCAGCGCCCTGTTCCCCCAGGCCACCCTCTTACCACAGCTTAGCTTTCTTAAGCTCTCGTGCCAGGAGTGGCTAAGTCCAGGCAGCTCGGGGTAGAGCGAAGAGGCCCGATCTCTCATCCTGCCTGATGAATGTCAAATGTGAGGCTTACCTGGCAGCTCCTAGGGTACCAGCTGCTGCTGCCATAAAGTGAAATCTTAAATAAGCGGGCTCGATGACCAGCTTAACTCCACTAAAGTGAGGTTCTCAATTCTTCTCAGCACCTTCTCTGCTGTCCTGCTTTACTCCCTTTTTCTACTCACACCCCCACAGCCACGCCCTCTATAACCTCGGTCTCCTTCTTGGAATGGGGTTCTTGTGGAGGCATGTGATGCAGCCAGTGTGTACACCGTAAATATAGTCATGGCCTCCTGCCGCGGCCTCCCCAGGGTTCTATCCAGGACTTACCCATGTGTCAGTCCGGTTTGTAGCTCCTCTTTGCCATGGGGCAGTCCTCGTGGGCACCTGCCACATCTTCCTTGTTCTGCCGGCGATGGGCAGTCCCCCTAAATGTCCTAAAGAGGACATTTAGCTGCCGGGTCTGTACTGCCAGAGGTCAGATGTAGGAAGGGGGTGGTTTCCGGGGACGGGTCCTTAGATCATGCTGTGAAGGGCACATGGGGCAAGCTGGCCCTGAAAAGCCCGGCCAGCTTTGGGCTGATAAAGGAAGGTGTTCTTCCCTAATTCCAATGCCCCACAAGCTCATGGTCACTCCTCCCTGTGGGACCACACAGCCTACTGACGCTGAGCACACTATTCTTCTAACATGCCTTTCCTTCCTGGCCTTTCTAGAAGGCCACCTGTCCCTGCTTCAGCTACCGGAAGTGTTCTTGCAATGCAAAACCCTACTTCCCTTTGACTGCCCTTGTGGCTTCTACAAGGCTTGTCCTTCATCTTGCTGGCACCCCCAAGGATCTGTGTCATAACTTGGGCTCCCTTGGAAGTGGAGTCTCTCAAGATCTCAGGACAGGCAGGTAGCTTGTTAAGACAATCCTGGGGAGTGGCAAGCAATAGAAAAGGAACAAAACCAGAGTATAATGAGGTGACTTGTATGAGCCTTTGGGGCTACACATATCTGGCAGCGTGGTCTATCCCGGCTATGGAAAGCAGGCCACTGGCTCATTGGCTCCAATCTCGCATTGGGCAAAGTTGAATCTGGGCTTGAACTTGGCTACACTGTCAAGTGACACACACACATCCATGGGGCGAGCTGTGTCTTGAGCAGAAAACAAAGCTGTTTGTAGCCAGACACCCCCTCCTCCCCTGCTTAGAACTCCCCATCTGTGGCACATCTGAGACTGGGAAAGACCCAGGGTGAGCACTGGGGGCACACATGTCTGCTAGCTGGCTGGGCAGGCTCTCTGCCCACTCCTTTCTCTCCTCCACTGGACTGTGTTCCTTAGGGACAAGGATGGCCCTGTCAGTCGAGGGAAACAGTACATGATGGTTGGCACAAGACTTCTTCGAAGTGGCAATCCTGAGGGGGTGAGGCTTTAGACCCCAGACCAGTGGTCCTGGGGCCTGTACGTGGTGCATGGGGAAGTAGAAGGAGAGTCAGGTCTACAGACCTTGGTGCCCAGTCCTCTTGGTAGAACAAGCAGAATAGGCTGTGAAGCTGACCCAAGCCTGCCTTTTCCACGTGCCCTGCCTTACGCATGTCTTGTATTCCTAATCGGCGATCGCTCCAAGTCTCCTCGAAGTACTCTAGAGTTTCAACTTTCACCCTCGTCTATGTTGATGCTGGTAGTTCTAGCTGCCCAGTCACTCAGGGCTGGGGACTCAGGGCAGGTGTCTTAGGACCCTGGTCACAACTGACCAGACAGGGCAGTCCCATGAGCCAGGGATGGTGGAGGCTGTGCTAATAATGACGTAGCTTGGTGTGAGGAGCATAACGCGGGAACATAGTGGTTGTGGTTTCTCCCACCCCCTCCTCCTGGACTGGGGGGGGGCGGTTACCTGGGTGATGGAGGACTCTTACAGTTGGCGTTGAAAGCCAATATGGATGAGGTGGTGAGACTGGTGGGTGATCTGGCGGCGGTTATGGGGGAACTTTCTAGGCAAAGAAACCAATACTCCTGTGGGTTGGATGGCCCCTGGCAACATGTGGCCCCTAGGAAAGCACTGGTCTTGGACTCCACGCCGGACCACATACAGTCCCCTGACCAGCCAATCTTAAGGCACTGTCGTCTTGGAAACCTAGGCAGATTCGGGCACAGGGCTCAGGATGGGCAAAAGGCAGAGCTGGGAGGAGAAGTGGCTGACTTGTGCGCCATGTCCCTGACCATCACCTACATTTCTGATGTGACATGACCCTCATGATGTGATCTGGAGAGGCACAGTTCCCAGGACCCCACTGGGAGTGCCAGGTCTGCCTCCAGATTTGTGTGTATCCGGGGAACCCGGCCAGACCCTCTTCCTCTGCCTGGATGGCCGGCCACTGCCTCCTGATGATGAGCGTTCAGCATGAGCTGACATACGGCTCCACCTCTGAATCAGCAGCCTTGCCGTGAAGTCAAAACTGAAGTTGGGTTCTAGGCTCCAAGTTCATCATGCGCTTTCGACCTCAAAATCTGTTCAGGCACCACAAACCTCTAGATCATCCCTGAAGGGATGCCAGGCTCCACGGATCCTTAAGACCCAATCAACTAGGTACTATCTTCACCCTTGTCAAATGAGAAAAGTAAGGTTTGGGGAGAAAAGGGCTCTACCCAGGTTAGAACCTGGTTTGGAGGACTCCAGGAAGTCGAGCGGACCTACCTCTTCATTCTGCTGGGTTCTAGGTGGAGGGTAATGGACTGCCAACATTCATTTGGGGATGCATCCTGCCTCCCCCATCTTGGTACATAGGATGAACAATGGGCTTCTAGGAGTCACTGTCTCCTGGAGATTCTGATGTGACTTGGCTGCCTCTTTATGTATTCTCACCTACCCTGTTACTTCCTCCTCTCTGCAGCCCCAGTGCTCCCTGTCCAGCTGATTCCCACAGATGTGTCTTCATCTTAGTTCCAAGGTGCTGGGGGTAGCTCTGGCTGCTGTGTGGTTAGTGGCTTTGCCCTCTGTAGTACTGTATGAACACAGGCAGGTGGATCCGAGGTGGGGAGAGCACCCTGGTGCCGTCACAACCCCGAAGGCTTTTGCCCATCACCTCCTTGTGTGGCAATTTGGGGGCCCTGGGGCAGTCTCATGTTCTGGAGGAGGGAACCCCATGGGAAGCCGGAGCCCCGCGGTTCAGGAATGAAGTCTTTCACTGATGGTGTCATGGTGGGCGTCTAGGAGAAGCTGTCCACTTCAAGTCCCTACTAGAATCCAGACTGGGTTGGAGGGATCGTGGGCCTGTTTTTGAAACCTGAGTGATCTCTTGCTCCTCGACCTCTGAAACTGTTCAGTTTCTAAGCCTGTATGACCAGGGATTGAAGCCAAGTTAAAATGCCCACCTTGGGGCTAAAGGGAATAAAGTAAGCTGGACTGCAAGCACTTGCTACATGCCAGATACTAAAGAACAAGGGACACCCTAGCGTCCCTGTAAACTTGGACTCCAATTCTGCCATCTATTCTGGACTCTCATTTGCCTTTGACTTATGAAGACAATACATGATGGAGGAGCGGGACTTTCCAGGGGGAGGGACAAATCTCCACCTGTTGTAATGTCAGTAACCTGCAAAACTAAAGGTCTAAACCAAAGGTTTGTAGAGGAGCTGTCCTGCAACCTCCATCCTGCAACCTCCGTCTAAATGCTAGGTGATCCTGAAGGGTCCCCGCTGCAAGGCGGTCACATGCCTGAGGCTTTCTAACTCTTCTGGGATAGAGTACTAAAAACGAACTTGAATGCCCTACACCAGCACAATACTATGCCATCTATCCAGCATAACTCCTGCCCCTGTGCTTGAATCCAGCATGGGGTTCACTTCCAACTTCAGGTCTGGTAGTTGAAGGCTCTGGCAAGGCACATCTGTGCAGATGTCTCTGAATTAGTGAAGCCCACAAAGACTTCAACCCTTCAAGGTTGAAACAGCCAGTGCAAAGGCCCTGAGGTAGTAACGAGTCAGATAAACAAGGCTGTGGAGCACAATGGGAATGGGGTTGGTGGCAGTGGCTAGAACATGAGTGTACAGGTAGGCAGGGTCCCGAATCTGTAGGAGCATGATGATGAAATGGAATTCGAGCTTCATCCCAGAGATGTACAAGCATTAGCCATCAAAGCCTGTGAACAATGTGCTGTTAGTCAAGGACTGGCGGTTATCTAACCATAGGCAGTAAGACCTAGGGGTATCCGTCAGGAAGCTATTCCAGTTATCCAGGAGAGCTGGGACATAGATCAAAATGGTGGCAATGTGTGTAGCCCAATGAATTGGGATGGGGATTGAAGTGGTGGCAGGATTTCCTAAAGGACTGGGTAATGGTAGGAAGGGGAGCAAGCAATCAAGACTCTCATTCCCAGTGCATGAGCTAAGCAGAAGGTGGCAGCATTGATGGTGGCTGGGAAGGGAAGGGTAGGAGATGCAGCCTTCGAGTGGTGCTGTTGGGGCTGGAGGTCCCCCACCGTACTAGTTCCCCAGTAGTAGGAACTAGGGATTCCTTGAACTAGCTCCCATCCAAGTTGGGGATCTCTAAGACACAGGATGAACTGGGCCCCTAGTTCCCATAGGGAGGGTGAGGTCATAATACCACAGTGGTCTGCAAGAATGAGCAAAAGCATCACCAGAGAAGAGTCAAAGAAAGGATGCTAATCAGAACCTCCCCTCCCGAGGACCGAAGAGTTCTAGGAACAGAGATCTGTAAGGGCAAAACTAGGAGCCCAGCTGCCCACTAGACATGCAGTCAAGGCTACTTCAGCTCATGGAAGCAGATCTCGACCCAGCGAAGGAGGACCATCTAAAACCAAGTGAGCCCCAAGTCGAGAGAAGGTTAGACCTGGGAGCCTTTGCTAATCTTCCCCTACTGTTCTCTACTTCCCAAGCCATCTTTTACGATCATGGGTTTCTTTTTTTTACAACCTACTAGAAATGATATCAACCCTTACCCTAGGCAGAAACATCTAAGCAGCCATGCTGATGGTGGAAAGCATGATCCAGACCCAGTGGCCTCTGGGTATGTGAGTCATCACTGTTGCTGTTGTAAAACTAATGGCTTTTCCAAAGCCACTTCTGAAGGCGCCGGAGCTAGTTTAACTAGTTTCAACTGCTCTGGACATTTCTAGCTGTTCTGGGAACCGTCCCTGGAAACCTCTTCAAGTCTTAATAGTTAAAAAGATGAGTGCTGGGAGGGTCCTTGGATCATTAGCCTGATTGCTCACTTGGTGCCAAAGAGGGAAACTGAGGCCTGCCTGAGTGAAGACTGCAAACCAGATCCTTCCTCTCCTCCTCCTCCCCTTCGTTTACTCTGCTGTCTCTACCTGCTGATGGAAAGTGGAGAGGGAAGGGGGGTTCTGATGAAATCTCCTACATCGATTGATTCATCGATGACTGGAATAACTCAGCTCGCATTAGCGATAAATAATGCATACTCCCACACGGAGGTCCGGCACGGGATTGACCGAGAACCAGGGGAAGGCAGGGCCAGCTGTCAGTGCGATGTGAAGTGTGGGCCAGGAATTGAAATGACTCTCCACTAGACCAGACAAAAGCCCGGGTGCTGGGCTTTCTGCAACAGCGACCTGCACCCCCGGGAAAATCCAACCAACTTTCTTTGAGCCTCAACTTCCCCGGCCCTTCCTCTGAGCCTTGGAGCATCTCACTGTAGACTTCCATAAAGCGGTACCTACTTTTCTATCCTTCCAAAACTTATTGAGCACCTGCTGGAAGAAAGTCCAGCTTGACCTCACTGGGGTGTAGGGGCTGGGGAGAGGGATACAGACTCTTATGGTTCAGGCTTCGGGTGGAGGGGGTCTTTCTTCTAAGACTCCAGTAGGCCATTCCCTATGGGTGCTCACACTGCAATAGCTCTGTTCTGGAAAGTCAGGTGCATCTGAAAGCCTCCTAAACAGAGGGGCAGGACTTTGGCCGGATGGAGTGGAGCCTAAGGCAAGGAGGGACCGATGTCTGCTGGAGAAGAGAGCAGGGGTCGGGTGCCCCAGGGTCTTGCAGAAGTGTTCACTACACTGTATCCTGCATAGAATGAGGGCCACTCCCCTTCTGGGATCCCCTTGGAATCAACTTTGAGGCCCATCCTGCACTGTGGTTTTCTTCCCAAGTGGACACCATGCTGAGGGATGGCCCCCCTTGGTTGGTCTTCCCAGCATTCTAGTACAGAGCAGGAACACACTGGTGGAAGCCAGGCAGTCAAGCATAAGATCCTGTGGTGTTTCTAGGCTGGAGGGGAGATGCTAAGAGGTGACTGAGCTCTAGGTGAGCCAGAGCAGGTCTCTTTCTCTGGCTACTGGGAAATCCTCAAGTCTGTGCACTCACTGCCTTAGTCTTGGAGTCTAACTTCCACATTAGACCAAATGCAGAATTTAGCAGGCTTGGCTGGTCTGAAAGGCTTAAGACAGCCCTACAATAGCAAGAAATTGGGACGCCTTGGCCTGCTGAAGATGTGTGCCATGTACATAGTGTTGGATGTCTTCTCAAAGGTATTTTCGGTCTGCATGTGGGGCTTGTGAAGCCTCGTCTTCCTCTACCCACAGCAGGGCTGGCCTGCCTTCCCCAGCCTAAGGGGCACCAAGGAGAAAATGTTAGGATCTTAGCATGCCAGGCGAGTTCCTCCCTCTGAATCTCTTCCACTTCAGAAAGTGCATACCCCTCCCTACAAGTGAGCCAGCTTAAAGCTCCTGGCCTACAGTAGACACCCTGCAAATACCTGGCCTCTTTCCCCAGGTTAGAGACTGTCTCTTCTCAGGGGATCCATTTGAGAGCTAGACAGAGGCTCAGATTCCTGTCTAATGGGGAAGAACAGGCCTCCATGGGGTGAGTCTGGCTCAAACTAGGGAGAGCTGTTGACATCCCAGGATAGTCTAAGTGACTCAGGTCTCCATAAACAGATGGACAACAGAATGACAAATGGATATTCTGGTTGGATGTTGGTTAACGGAGGCCTTGCCACCACTTCTAACCTCTGAGGAATGAAGGGATGCCACTCATCCCTGGTTTAAGGAGCCTTGCTGACCATCCAGAGCCTCTGGTTGGTGGCTCGAATGTCTGTAACAAAGTGGTAGAAACGAGTCATGTGCATACCATCCTCCAGGTGTTACTTCAAGGGGGAGCTTTCTAATCCCCACAGCAAGCATCCCTAGCACCCTGTAATGCTGGTCTGAACTTGTCCACAGCATGTGGGACAACTGAGGCTACTCACCGACTCCACATGAGTCCTTTGCATAACCTAAACTTGGCAACTTTAAGCTACATCCCCTCGCTTACAGTTCTGTGGATACTGACCGGGTGCAGCGTTGCCGGATTCTCAGCTCCAGTCTCCCAAGGCTGGAATCATGGTGTCAGCTGGGCTGCGGTCTCATCTGGACACTGAGGGTAGGTCCGCTTCCGAGCACATTCTTGGGGGGTGTAGCCCAGTTCCTGGCAGTGAAAGATGGAGGCTTCTTTGCTGCACGTGGTCAGCTGAGGGCCACCCAGCTCCTAGAGGCCACCTGTATCCCTAGTAATGTGGTCCCCTCCATCTGCAACCTGGCAACCATGTCTTGTGAATCTTTGTCTTGTCTTTGAATTTCGGACTAGGTCTGGAACTTCTAGACCCACGTTCAAAGGGCTCATGCAACTGGGTCAGCCCCCCCAAGACCCCCAAAGATCCATGTCTTGCCACACTGGAATGATCCTGGGCGTGAGCTCTTACACACGTGGCTCTCCATCCCCCAACCCCTGACTGTCTTGGGCCATCTTGGGGTGCTGCCCACCACAACTATGCCTCCTGATCCTTTGCTAGACATGCTCAAGGACCAGTCTTGCCTCCCTCCCTGTCCTCAGCTCCTATGACTAACTGGGGCAGAAGAGATCACTGGCACTTCTGGAACTTCGAAGAGTCTGATTTGGGAACCAAGGCTGTTCTTCTAGACTAGTTGTGCCTTTCTGTTGATACAGCCTTCAAAGCAAAGACCAGAAAGTGACCCTGACCACACATCCTGACTTACTTGAGAGGGCTGCTTCCTGAGCTTTACCTGAAAATGAACCAAAACTTTGGGATACCTGGGTGGCTCCGTTGGTTATGCAACTGCCTCCGGCTCAGGTCATGATCCTGGAGTCCCGGGATCTAATCCCGCATCGGGCTCCCTGCTCTACAGGGAGTCTGCTTCTCCCTCTGACCCTCCTCTGCCCCCATGCTCTTTTTCTCTCCCTCCAATAATGGATAAATAAAATCTTAAACACAATCCATTCCTCTCTGTATGACGTCCCGGAAGCATTTGCAAAAGTCTCACTTAAGCAGGGATTATTAATACTGCCATTATTGTCCACAACTTCTAGGGGCCGTAACAGGCCTGGTCTTTCTTGACGGCCATCCCCTTGCAGCATGGGGGCATGTGAATAACTCAGCTTAAAGGCTGCTTGCTTGTAAGGGTAGGAGCAGAGGGTTTTCCTTTTGCCGGCTGCCTTCAGTGCTTTTCGCCTGTGAAAATCTCTATGTTGGGAGAGTGCTGCCCCCTTTAGGTCAGAGGGAGTAGTGCTCCTGGCCTCATGGTCCCCCTGAAAGGGGTCAGGAATGCCAAGGGCTAACACCTCTCTTCACCTCCCCCCACCAATGAATCAATGCTAAGTCGTTGGCGTCTGCCCCCCCCTACCCAAAACTAGATCCTACCTATTCCTTTCCCCCCAACCTTTGTTCTTAGGGGATTCATTTGAATACCTTGAGGAAATCGTGGATTGAAGGCAGGGAAATCCACCCTAATTTCAGTCCTGAGCCCTACTTTTCCCTGTGTGTAGAACAGTGAGAAGTTGCCGACTTCTGCCCATAGCAAAGATGCCATCACTCCTCCTGGACCATTGCTAATTCATCAGTGTTTGGTCCACCATGAACTTCTGCGTGGATGTGGAATCTTTCTCCATGGGATGGTCGAGGGCAGCTGTGAGCAGAGCTGCGGGCTAGCATCTGCTAGTCCCTCTGTTCTGTTCAGGTAAACTTGCTGGCATACTAGCTCAGTAGGTCAGCCTGGGGGCTTCATGCTCTGTCTCCCTCTAGATATCTCCAATGGGAGTAGAAAGGAACCAGGATGTCGGAGTTCCTATCTTGACCCAAGTTCCACGAGGGTAAGAGGCTAGAGAGTAGAAGGTCCAGGACAAAAGCAAGGCCGTCTCTCAGGTTCATGGATCAAAGTTTTCAGAATGTCTAAGCTGACTGCATCTTATATGAGGTCAAGGTCTTTCTAGTCCTTCAGAGCAATTGTGCTTTTGGGAGGAGACCGGACCTTCCGACATGAGTTTTGGTCTGGGTTTTGTTACTAACAACTATCTTTACCTGAGACACTGAAATTCTTGAGACTTGCTCTCTTGTAAAAGGAATGAATGTCTACCTTTCAGGCTTTTGGAGATGAATTGTGGTTGGCAATGCTAGCTGCCAGGTGGATGAAGTCATCCGAGTTGGCCTGACCTAAGGTGCTCCATCCTTAAGGAGAGAAAGTCAATTTCTCCCATGGGACTTCAAGCTTCTCCCTTGGAATGTTGCCTGTGTATGGGTCCTCCTTCAGCCCTTTGGAGACCTTGCTGTCCTGACATACCGAAGGTCACCGTGTCTCTTTGGGGATGGTGACTCTAGGAGGTGATCGTGTCAGATGGCCGATGGATAAGAGCAGCAATGGGCATCCCATGTTCTTTCCAGGCCTCCAGCAGTCTAGAGGTCATGAACGCTGTTGCAGAATGTAAGGACAAAGTCTGGCCCTCTTGGGCACTGCATACTGATCTCTTGATCCCAAAGGATTCGTTCAAGTTTGGCTGTTGCTCTTCTATCCATACTTACACCTCAGTATTAGAACTACATGGCCTAAGGTGGAAAGTTACCAAATCAGGGTTGAAATTAAATCTGCACTGACATCAAATCTAGAGCCTACTATCTCTCAACTTTTAAGATGTGCAATCCTATTTGATAAAACGTGTGTGCTCCTAAGTCTCCTCGAATGGAAGCCTTGCGTGTATTAGAGTAGGATAATACACTCAACACATTATGAGATGCCTGCTATGCTCTAGAGATCATTGTAGGTGCTGAATATTCGGTGGAAGGAGGGAGGGAGTCGCTGCCCACATAGAATATTCTAGATGAATATGCAGAATAAATTGGGCAGCAGTAGAGCAGTAGAAAATGAAGCAGAAAAATGGATAAAGAACATAAGGGAATCTTGCACTTGGTCTCTAGCCAAGATCTTGTGTGAACTACTTAACCATGTCTCTTCTCTGCTTGATCTGCAAATCCATTCTTTTAGAGAAGTACATGGAGTCTATAGCTGAGCTGCTGTACAGTATGAAAAGTTGACACCAAAGGAGTTCGAGGGGAATACATGTCCTGTCCTTCTGGAGGTTCACCTCCATGTTAGCATATTAAAAGCTCTGATAAGTCCTGCAAAAGAATGCATAAGGCTACGTAAACCTGTGTCCCTCTGACCCAGTAACCACAAACCTCTGGGGGTGATAGTGTAACCAGGATCAACTTGAAATGTTCACCTAACCTAGAAAATGAGAAAAGCGATGAGAACATAAAGTTAACTCCCATCCCGTTCACGGGCTTTGACCATAAACTTCTCCCAATCAGATGATTAACTCTAAACATGTAACCAACTGAGGACTAGTTCAGGAGGGAAAGGCCACCTTATGTTCCTGACTTTTTCACCCCAGTGTCTTCCTAAGTGGTTATCTTAACCATTTCAGAACGAGGAAGCACAATTCTCTGTGACTCAGTCCTCCTGTGGGAGAGTCATGGTATCTGGAAAGCTAACTCCTTGGAAACCTTTTCTAGTTCCACCTTTAATAGAACTGGTCCTCCAGTCCTGGGCAAGATGCCCATGTTTCCACGCTTAAGGAGGCTTACTAGAAATTCTCATTAAGAGCACAGAAGTATGAAGCCTAAAAACCTTGAATGAGGGGCGGGGGAGGACAGTTGGATTTAGGGAAGGAGGGGGGCTCTAGTGCTGGAATCCCTGCCCCCATTCGGGGACCTGCCGTTCAAAGCCAGTGGAGGGAACATGACGTTTGATACTCTGGATTGCTTTTTATATTTTTTTTTTAAGCTTTGGGTTGAATGAGGCTATGCCACTGGGCTTCTAGTGCAAATCACAGCGGCTTTGGGTTTTCTAAACTCTCTCTAGACATCGGTTAGTTCAGACTTAGATACAAAGTTGCCATATGGCCCCAGCAATGCTTGTGGGGCTGATGTTTGATTTAGCTCCTGACGCCACTTAGGGGCTGGAGGGGCATAACTCCTCTCTGCTCATTAGTGGAAGGTACTAGAAGTACTACAGTATGTGTCCTGGATCATAACTCAGAGGCAAACAATGAGAACATGAAAGTACAGACTATTAAAAAAAAAAAGTGGAATGTTCCTATAGTGGGTGTATGTGGAAAAGATTAAAAAACCATAAGCCCATGCAAGTTAATGAGGACAGATGGTCGGCACAACGGATAGAGAATAAATCAGGGCCTTCCCTGACCTGTCAGCCCCATCTTGGACTCCGGGCTAACCTGCGTCTGGTTGGCGGCTCTCCCTGCCCCCCCCACACACACTGCTGCCCCCACATCGGAGACCAGCTGGAGAGGAAATGGAAAAGTTCCCAAATGAAGAAAGGAAGTTTACCTCGGAGTTCCAGCCCTGGGAGGGCGGGAGGGAAGAGATGGCATGGGAGCAACTTGGATTAAAGGATTTAGCTATCAGGAAAGTCCTTCTGTGAGCTAACTTTGCTCACAAAACCTCCAGTGTCCCAGAGTTAAACTAGGGGACTCCTGGAAGGTCCCCTCTTACTGCGGGCTTGGGTTGCCTTTAGGTGGAAAGCTCTGGTAGAGTTCATTACAGATAGCTGCTCACTTCTGGAGAAGCAGAAAGGAGGGGGGTCGCCACATTCCATCCCCAACGTCCTGTCCCTGGAGCACTTGGGTAGCATGGATGTATAGATTCATTTAATTTAAATATCCAATTAACATAATGTATTCCTGAGGTAGAGGTCAGTGAGTGCTCTAGAGCCCTCTAGAACACAGTATCATCCCATCAGGCGCCCTTCCTCATGCCCATCACCCAGTTATTCTCCCATCCCCTCATCCCCCTCCCCTCCAGCAGCCCTCAGTTTGTTTCCTGAGAATAAGAGTCCCTCATGGTTTGTCTCCCTCTGATTTCATCTTGTTTTGTTTTTCCCTTCCTTCCCCTATGATCCCATTTCTTAAATTCCACATATCTGTGAGATCATACAACTGATTTATTTCGCTTAGCATAGTGTTCCATCCACGTTGGTGCAAATGGTAAGATTTCTTTTTTTTTTTTTTTTTTGGATGGCTGAGAAGTATTCCATGGTGTGTGCATATATGTACCACATGTGCAGATTCTTAAACTGTGCAAGGACCATAGGTATCCTAAGGGTATAATGCATTGCTCACACCTGGAAGTTTGGGTCACCCCTGGCCTCTGGGTCCCATCCAGTGTGGCACTGGGGAGCAGGTATGGGGTTTTTGTTTGTTCCAGAAGTTCTTCTCTGCATCCCTGGAACAAGGCACTCTTCCTCCCGGTCAGGACCTCTGGGCTCGGAATGGAATCTGTGCTCCCACTTTCTCCTTCCTGTGGAGCTTTGGAGGCCAGCAAACAACAAGTTCATGGTGCTCCTCAACCAGAGAGCCAGGGTCTCTGTCACCCCGTAAGCTGCCTTCAAAGGACTCTGGATTCTGGCATCGGGTGGGGTGTCCTCCACGTCGGGCAGAAGGTCTGTTGTCATAGATCTCTCACTCTCATGTTAGGGAACTTGACTTGTGGCTCTGGAGCCTGTGGGCTTTGACCTTGGTGGTGCTTGTGTTTCCATAGCAGCTTTTTGTTTTCGTTTTTAAGTCATGCTTATTTCGTGGGAATGAAGCATGAGAATTAAGTGGATATTGCCACTTGCTGAGACAGACTGGGGAAGGGTGCTCATTGGGGGAGGAATCCAGGTCCATCTTGGACACTGAACTCCATTTGAAATGTACCCTTCCGGGGAGCCTGGGTGGCTCAGTATTAAGTGACCGACTCTTGATGTCAGCTCAGGTCTTGACCTCAGGGTTGTGAGTTTAAGCCCTGCATTGGGCCCCACTTTAAAAAACACAAAAATCCACAAAACCCCCTGCCCCCCAACAAAACACACACACACACACACACACACACACACACACACACAAAAACCCCTACAAAACCACTTTACACTTCCAGCGCAAAAGCCCCGAGAGACCTTCATTCTGCACTGCTACAGTGCCTCTCCCCGAACATCACAAACCAGCCTGTGGTGATGGGAGGGGAGGACGGAGCTAGTGCAAAGTCAATGCTGTTTGTGTGACTGGTTACCACCTCCCTTCTAGGAAACTCCTTAGGATGGGAAAGTGTCTCCTTTATCCTAGTGCCTCGGCCTCATCTGTAGATAGGACTGCCTCTAACTAGACAGAAGTCTGCAAGAACAGGGACTCTGGTGGTTCATCCAGCTTGCCTGTGGACCAGTGCCTGGCCTAGAGCAAGTGTGGGACATTACATGATGGGAACATGGGGGGGGTGTTTTTTTCCCCCAGCTCTCTCTCCAAGGGAAAAAAATCTTACACTCAAGGCTCGAAGTCCAGCCAGGCCTGAGTCCTCAAAGTGCTATTTTGGGGAACCCTCACCTGAAATAGCTTCCCTTGCTCCTCCTAGAGGAAGCAACCTTAACTATCCTTGGGGCATGTCCTCTCATTGCAAGCGTCAAAGGCCCTTGTCAAAGGCAACTTGTGGCTTGGGATACAGTTTCTAGCTAGAGCCTCATATGCTCAAAAACACATGTAGTTAGGTGGAAGTAGAGCTAGAACTTAAACCAAGTAACTAAAAGGCTCCAGTTAAAACACCTTTTGAAGAGTGTATAAAAGTTGAATCGCTGTTCGTATATAAAGGGAGGTTTTCCAAATATACTATGACTTCAAGTATGGCCTACTGTTACAGGGAGGTATCAAATTACTTCTACATAATCAAATCTTGATAAGATTCCATCTTATTGGGGCCAAAATAAAAAATTCAGCCATGTGGTGGGCTTTGAAGTATCAAATCTCAAATGAGAGCATATTAGCTCAGAATATCCTACCCATAAAAAGGCCACTCTTCTGGCCTTTTGTGCATCCAAGTCTCACCATGAAGGTGGAACCGTGTCATTTCAAGTTATACTCCTTGGGTAGCCCCGCAACTTGACCCAGAGCACACTAGGAATGCTATGCTTTATATCTGCAATCTCCAACACATGCTTACTCGCAGGGGCTAGACACTCGAGGAGGGGAGTGGGTGAGGTGGGGCCTGGCCAGGAGTGAGCTTATTCAGAGAGCCCATCTCTAGCTGATGGTCAGAGGCCATGTAGAAGTGCAGACCCACATTCTAAGCCTGTCCCACCTGTTTCAAGAGCAGCTGGAAACCCTGGATTTCGTGCCCTCCAAGTTCAAGTGCTGGCAATCTAATTCATGCCTTCAACCTTGCAGGTACATCTTCTGCAGGATGGAGGCATGACCATGGGTGGGCAACCTTTGGATATGCCTTGACTCCTGGCACTGTCCAGAGTATCCATTGGGGCCCTTTGTTTCCTCACCTCCTGAAATGGGAAGAGTTGTACCACTGATCATATGTGAATGTTTGGCCCCATAGTATGAACTCCTGGTAGGCAGCTGACCCAGTGCATGGTCCTTCTCCTGGGCCCAGGCTTTGAGAGAACCTCTTCAAGGGTCTGAGTTTGTCTTAACTCATGTGCTGCCCCATTTGCCCTGGCTCGCTTGACTTTCTGCTGATATCTTTGGTCATCTCTAGATTTCTGTGGGTTGGAGACCCATTCATGCCCTATAGAAGCAGATACTTCACTAGCTTACATTCTTTTTTCCCTTCGACGGGAAACTGTCTCGGTGTGCATCTCCGAAGACCACTACAGAGAGGGTGCCTGTTTTGCATAAGACTCTCTGGCCTGATCTGGAACTGAACACTTATGAGAGCTTATACATGGCCCAAGGTTCTATGGAAGTTCCTATCCTAAGCACCCAAATGTCTTGTGCACAGAGGATTCACACAAAGCACCAACAGTAACTCAGTCTCCCTGGGGTCTTGACTATGTGCCCATGTTCAAGGTGAAGGACTAAAACTGAGAAGATATGAAACAGTTATTAATCCCTACATCTTGCTATTTACTGGCTTCACTAGTGTCCAGACAAAGGCGATGCTTAGTTTGGGAGGTCCTTAAGTTTCTTCCCCAGTGTGGGCTTACACTTTCTTACACCCCACAGAAATCCAAACTGCCCATCAGCCACATGCGAGCTTCACTGTCCTGATTCTTCCCCCTGACCATGTTCATTGTCTTACACTGTCCTGGTCAAGAGGGGGGAAGGCAGCTATGTATTCTGTGCTCCCACCATAATGGCTTTCCAATGCCAGACCCCAATCCTTGGTGGCATTTGTGTAACTGCTGTGGGAAGGAAGTACTCCTGACTCCTCAGATGGCTAGGGGAGGTCTGAATTCAATGGTGGACACAGCCCTTCCTGTCCAAGGGCCTCCCTCAAGGAATCCCAGTTAGAAAGACCCAGTTCCTGAAACAGTACATGTGGGGCTCAAATTGCATCAAGGCCTGGCTTCTCTGAGCCTTCTATGCTCCATTTGAGGCCCTTCAGAGCCTAATTCAGTATCAAAACAAACTTTCAGTGTCTTTTTGCCAACTTGTTTCACCTTAATTGCAAATAACACCTTCATCTTGTCCCACCCACAGTCCTACGAGGATCTCTGGAGTCCAGAGCCAGCCAATAGGCAAGCTGCTCCAGGTTCAGGTGACTGCCTTGGTGACTGCCAATCAGCTCGACCCTGAAGACCAATGTCTGGGTACAGAGAAACATGGCCTCCAGGATGGCGGGCCCTGGGTAGTTTCTGTTCCCAGGGGATAGATAAGTAGGATCATGGGAAAATTCCACATGTAGGGACTGGAAAGAGCTACCTAAGGCTTTTTCTAGTATCCAGTGGACAGAAGAATGACATAGGAGTAAGACTCCAGGCTTCTCACTGGGAAGATACGCTGCCCCCATTCCTCAAGCATGAGAAGCAATGGCTTGGCCTTGATGCTCAGGTCCCTGACTTACACTCTTACCTACGGTGAACCCGTAGTGGACGTTCCACCTGGACATACAGCCTTCGGTCAGCCCGAGGGTGGATACCAGGGGAAGGTTGGCACAGATCTAGACAACCAAATGCATGCTTGCAGTCACCCACAAGGGTGCAGCCTCCTTCGGGTCTGGCTCTTCCATGGCGTAGAAGGTGGCCTGTCTTGGTGAATGTCCCGTGCACGCTCAGAGGAATGCATTCTGTTGCCTGAAGCGCTCCTAAGAGCTCGTCAAATCTGGCTGGTTTGTATGATATAGTACAGTTGCCTTTATGGGGTCTTCTTCCTGCTGGCCAGTCAGTCCCTGATTGGGGGGTGCTGAAGTCCCCACCTACAGTAGTGCTTTTTGCATTTCTCCTTGGCATTCTATCCATTCTTCCCCTGTTTGGGTGCTGCTGTGTGTATACACACTAAGGATGGTCCATTCTTACAAGGGACCCCATCCTCTGTAGCATTCTTTACCCCAATAACACTGAATTGTGCTTTACCTGACACCTAGTCTTTTTCCTCTAATCAGGGTCAGTAGGGTATCTTTATTCATCCCATTATCTTTATTTAGTACTTATAGGCCATCTACAAGAAGCACTTTAATTGGGTGGCTCTTCTAATAAGGGCTAGGTTTTTTGCAAAGTCAGTGGGCTATGGCAGACTCCTTTCAATGGTATGTTAATGGTCCATAACAAGTTCACCCACCCCCCCCAAACTGGGGAGTTCTGCTTCTGAGAGGGTTGTGTCCCCTAAACAATATGGAGCAAAGCTTGTTGCATGTAGAGCAGTCCCCCCTCCTGCCCTTATCTATGGGGGATATGTTTCAGGACCCCTAGTGGATGCCTGAAACCGTGGGTAGTCCTGAACCCTATTTCCTTCACAGACCCAGTTAGGGAGACGGTCACTCAGGCACAGTAAGATGAACAAGCGAACAATCATGCTCATAAAACATGACTGTGGCCACAAGATATCTTGTGCTGCATTTACCTTGTGGTGCGAGTGGACAAATGCCTGCGTGTGAGTGGTGAGGGATGGGGCACTGGCTGGAGCCTTAGGCCACTGTTGGTCTTCTGACTGCACATCAGAAGGATCCTCTGCTTCCAAACCAGGGTTGAATTGCAGGTAGCCAAGGACCACCATAGGTCTGAGCCAGTGCTGCTTCTACTGTAAGGTGGAATCCCAAGAAGGGGAGTGAGTTTGAAGAGTGTGTTGTAGGTCAGTCTACTGGCTATTGCCAAATGGCCTTCCAGAAGGGGTAACGTATACCCCTACTGCAAATAGTACCCTTTTTACTGGAGCCAAAGGCAGACTGTAACTGGGCAGTCAGCCAGGGAATTGGAATCCTTTTGATAAGGTATCTGGAGCATTCAGACCCCCATCCTATCTTGTTGGCAAGCTTTTTAAATTTCAGTTCACTGTCCCAGCACCATCCCTCTTGCCCTGCCTACGGCAGCATCCCAAGCCAGTTCCTAAATACTATCCGAAATCACATATGTGCACATGTGCCAAGTGCATTTCCAGACCGTGGTCCTCACAAGATACGTCTGGATGAGCATATTTTGTCAGGAACCGGAATTTGGTTTAATACTTGAACTTATCCAGAGTAATAGGAGTCTAAGTCTTTATCCCCTTTCATGGAGGTTCAGCAAACAGTTAATAACCCCTGTCTCTCTAGCCCATCCTATCCACTCACCCTGCCACCCCCCACCACGGAAGGGTATTTAGAAACTGCACTCCACTAACAAGGAAGCTATTTGGATGGAATATAACCAGGGTGTTAAACCAAATTGTGGCTTTGGAATGCAGGGCAGGATTTTTCACAACAGCTTTATCTCTATCCCTGCTTGCCACTAATAGGTCATTCACTTATCTGGGCTATGAATGCATCCCCATCGCGTATGTCCATCAAACCTTAAACCCACAGCTGCCCCCCCACCCCCGGCAGATTGCACACTCGATGCTGCAGAGGCCTCAGTCCTGGGGCCAAGTGCTTTATATAACTCCACGGCGGGGGCTCCAACCAACTTGGTTTTCAACAGCTCTGTGTGGCACCCTTGCCTGTCTCTCAGTGACAAGCCAGGACCTTCTTCAGACATTTTCTCAGAGTTAATCAGATGGCATCAGTGGGAATGTTTACAGCTTGCTGCCACTTAGGGAGTTTTATCAGAGCCCTTCTAATATCAGCCCCTAACCCTAGGCTGATAACAGGATGGGGGCGGGGGATGGACGACAGCTTCGGGAAAGCCGGCGAAGACCAGAAAACAAGATGTCAATCTAATCTGAAAGACCTCCCATAGGGTCTCTGCTGGTGGGGTAGCAGTTTGGTCTGGAAATTCTTTTCTGGGCGTGACCTCTCTCTAGTGACAGACAGATGCTTGGCATCCAGTGCCCTTGGTCCACTCAGCACTTGAGGACCTACCAATGCACCAGGCTCTGTTTCTATGGTGATAAGATGTTCTTTCTCTACCTGTTCAGAAATGTGGTGGGCTGTGATTTGAGCCTGAGTACTATTTCTGCCTGTTACAGAACTTCGAGCAACTTCTTTCTTGGCCTCTTCTTACAGAGGGTCTGTCTTAAAGCTGGGTGCATATTAAGATCTAGTGAGACCTGAAAGCCCGAAGATGTGCTTTGACATTACCATCCCTGGGAATCGTGATTCTTGACCCAGACTTAGAACATATCTGAGCTGTACCAGACACCTCTGGGAAGAATGGGATAAAGTCATTAAGAAGGAAAAGCCAAATGAGATCAAAAGGGGCCCTCTTTGAAGCCTAACTAGCTTTTACTTTTGCTGGAAAATAGACCATTTATCCTTTACCCTTGAAAGAGTAATACTCACCTCTTACAGATATTCAATATTAGAGGTATTTTTTGTGCTAAAATAGGCAACATGCAGTATTGGGTTGTGGATTAGCCATCCTATTAATCCCAGGAAGATTTTTTGGTTGCATATACAGAGTGACCCTCGATGACAACAGTGGTGGGCACCCTGGAGACACAGGTAACCTTGGTACCTGGTACAGACGGAATATCATGCATTTCTAAAGAGCCAAAGGCAACTATAATGCAATGAAAGTCAGTGGGCATTCCAAAGTCTTGTGTTGGATCCCCTGAACGACATGAGATCCGAAACAGACTATCGGCTAGACACACATGAAGGTGCACTAGAAAGCATCTTACTCACCCAAGTTGGTGATTTTTTACCCCAGGCATCTAAGTACTTTTCTGAGATGATGGTGGTTCATGGAGTGGGTTCATGGATTCCACAAGACAGGTGGTGGAACTCCCGCTTTACAAACGAAGTTCACAAAGTCAACCAGTGAGTGAAGGGAAGGAAAGATCCAAGCTCAAGTTTAAAGGCTGTTCTATGTACAAGACAGGCAGGGCCTATGCAGTCAAAATGCAATGAAGAACTTATCACTTGATCAAGGAAGCAGATTAATGGAGGTTAGAACACGACCTGGGTGAAAATTCTGGTAGCTAGCAGGGAAAAGGCTGAGGGTCCCTCAATTTGATTTTGACTTGCTTCTGCCTCTAGCTTGTCAGTGTGTCATGAGATCTGGCATCCAGTCAAATTCTACCTAATGACTAGACAGAATCTTCATTGGGTATGGGTCTCTGGAGGTGGGAGCTATGGTTACTGTCTTGGCTTCCTATCACACCCACTTCTCATGAGCTGGGGCTGCCAGCCCAATTGGGTGGATCAGTCCACTTTGGTCTTTGCAGACACTAGTTTTGGCTTTCTCCACTCCTTTAAGGCAGGTGTGCCATTTTTGCTAATTCCAGAAACTTCTAAGTCTCTAGTGATTTTTTTTTTCCCCCTGCACTAATCCTTAATTTAGGACTTGGCAGGAGGAAGAAAACCTATAATCAGACTGCCATACTTAGATGGAGGTTCAGTGGGCTCCTTATCTGGTATTTGAATGTTTAAACTTTGAGTACTTAATACACCTAAACCACTACTTCAGAGCCTTTTAATCATCACTCTTGTATTAAAGTCTATTGATTATAGCTCATGAGGACCTTGCAAAGAGTATGCTTAAACTATCTAGTAAAACTTCTGCATCAGGTCACCATGATGACTATTGCTGTCCTGGGTCTCCTGATGGGCTGTGCTGGGAAGGGCACGACACCACTTCTGCAGCAGCTTTCCCCAAAATGCAGAGCATCCATCATGAACATCAGAAAAGCCTGAGGGAAATTCTACAAAATAACGGACCAGAACTCTTAAAAATCATAAGACCGGGAAAGACTGAGAAACTGAGATTGGAAGAGATGGAGACCAGGCCATTAAACACAATGTGGTATCCTGGAACCATCAAAAAAAAAAAAATCATGACCATGGATCATGAGCCAGCTAGTTAGCTCAGGGGACCAGAAACAACCAGCTCCTGCTGGAACATAAAGGGCTTTCCTCTGATAAGGGAAAGTATGAGAAAGTTTCCACTATGACAAGCAGTTTAGAGTCCAAGCTAGGCTAGACCCAGGCATCATTGTTGGATGCTCCGAATCCTACTGTGAACAAATAAGCCAGGATCCTGGGACTAGCCCAGGTCAGATGAACCACTTGTTGAAGACGCCTGTCCACGGGCCTGACTCCTTTATCTTCTGTCAATTTTTACTTCTTGGTCCCCATAATCCTTCCATCGTCTCAAGCTCTGTCAAAAACCTGAATCTTACGAAGGGCAGGCTTGTTGTCCAATCTCCATTCTCCATATTCTTCGCGGATGTTCATCTCCTTCCTGGTCAGTTCAAGATCCCAGGCCAGCCTCCCTCCCTGGTGGATGAAGCTTTGGGGGAAATGAATTCTCCCTGGAATGAAGCTCTTCCTGCCTGTCTCTCCCAGTGCAAACAGCTTTCTCTGGCTCATCCTTTGCTCTCGAAATAGAAATGAGATTGTAGACTCTGAAGGAAATCAGTAACTGCTGTGGCTGGAAGGTAGTTAAGGAAAATGTTGTTCAGTACTCTAACTCAGTATTGGATTTGTCTGAGGATTTTGACTATTGCCCCTTCTTGTATTGCCTTGCCTTACCACCTGTTGGGGACCCCTGATTTCCTTTGAGGCTCTGTAGGTTGGGGTAGAGCAGATGGCAGTGTCTGGTTATTAACTCCTTGGGCTAGTACCATGAGATGGCATGCTGACTTCTCATCAGAGACCCCTTCATAGGTAGGAAATCAAAGCCTAGACATGAGAAACCCACCTGGAACCACAGTCATGTACCTATAAAGACACACTCTCGCCCTGCAGGGACTTCCTGGATCAAAACACTGGCGACAGAGTTGAGACTAGAACTTGAGTCTGACTTGTCCATGACCATCATTCGTGCAAAGTAAGCATCATGATGCCAGGCACAGTGGATCAGACTTGCCACCTTGGCACAAAACTAGTGGGAAGTAGCTTTTCTAGGCAAATGCCAGGCCCTAACTATGACCATTCTATGAAGGACAGGCACGTAATACTAAAGGGTCTGTAGCAGACTTCTGACCTATGAGAGGTCAGAACTATGGGGAGGTACACTTAAGCTGTAAAGGGAAGGATGGGTAAGGCTTAACCAGCAAATGGTGGAGAAGGGAGTGTTTCTAGACAAATGAGCAGGACTGGAAGGAGGCCCATGTGGCAGGCATGGAGAGTGTAGGAGAGCCAACGTGATGAGGCTGGAAAAACAGATGACAGTGGCGGTGGCGGCTGCCATGGGGTGTAGACAGCAGACATCTGGGGGTGAGTCACCAGAACCAACTCAAGGTCAATGAAGTTCTGTGAAATTGACAGCTCCTCAAATAGGAAAGTCTTGCCAAGGGGAAAGTCAGTCCAGGACTGATGCATTGACAACCCCGCCCAGCTCCAACTCAGTTTGGCTCAAGAATTTCATCTACTCTTTGAGTTGATCTCAATACATCTCCAGGGTGGATAGCTCTGAAACCCCAATGACCTGGCGGTGGGGGGAGTTTGTTAATGGGACCTCACATTTTAGCCCATAAGGTGAATGGTTTAAACCATTAGTCAGCTGAAATCTAAGCTCCACTGTGGGTTTAAGACCGAGTTGGGGAAGGCTGATCAGGTTATTTGGGCCCCACGCCCTAGGGTCCGGTGGAAACCCCCCCACCATATTCTCTGGGCTGCTCATCTATAAAATCCACGTGGTGGTTTCTATTTTTCTCCTAATGGACTATTTTCTGCAGTCTCACATCTGTGTCAGATGTTTTTCCAGCTTGTTTTCTCTTGTTAAATTTCTGTTTGGTTAGGTAGACCAGTGTTTCCCAATCTCTTCCTACTTGTGTTTCCCACTGGGAACTTGCTGACCTCTCTCCAAGGGTCTGCTGGTATCATTCTTGGTACAGACTGGACTGCCCTAGCTCTTGGTGTTCTGTATCCTTCTGAGATTCATGATAACCTAAGCCTGAGGCAGGGTGTCTGTGATGCTTTCATGGATGAGAAACCTGCTCAGAGGCCAAGTCCCTCATCTTGAGTCCTGCTTGCCAGGACTGCATCCCCTATCCCTCCAGGTGTGTGGGTGGATGGACTCCAACTGGAAGTCTGACCTTAACCAGTTTGGTAACTCTCCACAGGCTAGATTTTCTTCTCCAATAATCAACTGTTCTGTCAAACCCTCTGTCTGCTGAACAGGGTTTCCTTTCTTATAAAGGGAAAGTCAGACACATTTTTATGACTAATAAAACTAGAGAAGGCTAGGGCAAGATGAACACCAGGCCGATCCATTGACCAAGTGGGCAGGGGTTTGGGAATGGCAGTATGGGAGATGGCCAAGTATGTCTTCACACTTCAATGATGTGTTGGAGGTGCTTGCTACTCTTTTCTGGAAAACATTTGAAATAAGGGTGTAAAGATAAAACATACCTAAAGCCAAGTCTTGTTGAGCATATGTAAATGTTCCCATAAGAACCCCCCACCTCACTGAGGGCTATGAACTTGGTTCCAGGCTTCCTATTGGCCAACAGCAAAGCACAGTCTAAGGCTTTTTACTATTCAATTAAACTCAAGTCTGCTCAGAAGGAACGAAGATCCTCCTGATGCCAACACCCATAAGACCTATCAATAATCTAGGCATTGAGCCAATGTCTTCATACCACTTAATGCAGAAGACTTGAGGTAGGTTTTACTGTCTCCATTTTACAGTGGAGGAGACCAGCTCGAGTCTATGTAAGAGCCCGCAGTGAGGAAAGGGCAGGATCCCCAGTCCCAAGTGTGCTGAACTCACAGCCCATGCTCTTAATGCTGCCTCCCTTGTTTTGCTAGGAGTTGGGTTCCTGTAAATGACAGTAAGTGGTTTTCTCAAATGGAGTCCAGACCAAGAGCTTCTAGAAAGAACGTCCTCCTGGGAGCCGAAATGACTGGCCAAGTATGTATCCCACTGGCCTAGTGTGAGCAAGGGGCCAAGTCCAAAATGCAGGAAAACAAGTGAAACTATCTTCTAGGCAGTCGTTGGGTTTCTAGAGCACAGCCCTTTGACCACAAGGGAGAACTGAAGCTTGTGAGCCCAGGCCCACCTCCCCTGAGTTTGTGGCTGGTATCTTAAAGAGTGGGGTTAGGCATGTGCTTCCTTTAAAAAAAAAAAAAAACATTTCCTGCCTGTATTCTACTAATATGACTCCTGAATCTCAGTCTAGAAATTCATAGCCTGAAAAGTTAGTCTTAGAGGATTCTCATTTTTGAGGCAACCCCTGTGAAGATCTGAAGCTGCCCAGTGGTTTTCTACTGTGTTCCACTAGCACAAAGCAAAGGGATTCTATAGAACCCCTTGCGTGCAGTTCAACTTTCTGTATTTTACTCTAATGCAACTTTTATGTGAAATTGACATGGAGGAATGTTGAGGACGACTTCTCCTGTAACGTCTCTGATTCACAAAGTTTACACTTTGTCCCCTTTGTCTTTTATTCTCTAAAGTTGTCTTTTTCTGAGCCGTTAGAGCAGACCAGAGTCCTTGGGCCCATTCACTCTGCCCTTAGTGTGCATCTTCTGAGCATAAACACAACTTATGCCACAAGAGATCAAAATTGTATAACAATCTACAATATACAATACATAATTGCATAAAATTACATATTATCTTCCTGTGTCATAAGCCTACTTTGTTCTTCAAAGCTATAGCCATGGATGTACCATAACTGAAGGATATTTAGGGAGGTCCTGACATTTTCTTGAAGTATGGAGTGTACTTCATTCAGTGAAACAGCCCCCCCACACACACTCCTCACTGGCTTATTCATAGCCATGTATGGTCTTCATATGAGGTCCTAGGCTTCTCTTGGTAGCTAAAGGAGATTCAAGTAATGTCAAGGGCCTAGGGATGTGTAGATGTTAGAGGTTCCATAAATCTTAAGGTGGTTGTCCTTTGTAGGTTTAGGTCTTCTGACCTGTCAAGTATATGACCAACAATGGACCCAGGTCGTCAGAATATGCCTGCACTTGATCTTTCCTCCATATCTATCCAGACCTCTTTCCCTTCACTCAAGCCTCCAAGCCCCCCATGAAGTGACCAGTCCTTCCGTTGGGACTCCCAGTTTCAGCACTGACTGTCCACGTCTCAGGTGAGCAACCATCCAGCTTGCCCGAATCCTACCAGGGCTTGTCATTGGCTAAAAGCCATTAAGCCTCCTAAACTATCGTGCCGAGGACGAACCTCCCACAGAATTAGGAGCCAGCACAGTGACGGAGCGCACAGTAAAAGTCCCACTGCTTCTAGCGCCCCTGCCTGCAATGCTCAGGTACGGAAAGCTCAAATGCAAGATGTAAGAATGCATGAAATTAGCATCACTTCAGTGCCTTCTTGCAGGAGGGGCCACAGGAGTGGGAAGGGGTTTGTCCTCTCTAAGGGCCTGGGCTTTAGTTGACCTGCATCTGATTTGTAGCTCTGCCTTGTCCTGTGATGTGGTGTGTACACCCTGACTTTCGAGCCTTCCTGTACTCCGTTGCCCCGCCCCTCTGAACAAGGATGACTGGGCACCTCCCAGAGCTCTTAGGAATGAGCATGAAGGCAAAGACGCCAGGATGCTGTCCCTACTTGTGGTAGCTATAGTCATAAAAGGAGAGGCGCCCTCCCTAGGACCTGAGGGAATTTGAGAAGCCTAACCGCGGTGTTGCTAGACAATGATCCCCACGTTGAATATAGTTGCTCGGTGCTCCGAGCTGAACCAATCCAGGGCCTTGCTGATTGAGGGCCATGGGCCGCCGCCTTGTAGCTGGGGCAGGGGGTGTGTGGAGAAGTGTGGGTGGGAGGCCGAGTGCCTGGGCTGCAGCTGTGTGCCATTACCCTCAGCAGTTGGGGTAAGAACCCTCCTAACACTGGACACTTGTCCATGTAGTTTTATTGCTTTAATCCCACAATACTAGCCAGGGCCAGGCCCTGATAATATATTTGAGTAATGAGGCCTGACAGCCGGGGCCTGCCGTGGTGATTAGAACACACCTAGCAGAGTGTGAGAAGGTCCAAAGGTGAGGCTCTTAATCCCTTGGCAATGCCTGCAATTGCGAGATGGCAAATGAATAGAACGTTTAGACCCAGAGGAGAGCCATAATTTCCAGTTGGAAGCCGTGATCAGGCCTAGGTAACTGTGTGTGTCCAAGAGCATGAGCATGAAGCACTCTTCAAAGGTCAGGCAGGTGATAGTTTTTTTGGTAGACACCGGCTGGCCTGGGACACTCAGCAATTACATGCCCGAAGATGCTCAGAAGTCAATCTCCCCAAATACCTCCTAGTACTTAGTAGGGAAGGATTATGTTTAATCCTTTAAATCCCATTAGAATGAAGTGACGCACATGTGATAAAATTCCGACAGCACTGTTCTGTAATGAAACATTCCTCCAAGGAAGAAATCTGAAATCCTCCGTGGACAGACTGATCCCTTTCTATGTATCTAAACAGCTACAGACCTCCACTTCATCTTGGCTTAATCATGGACTTCTGGCAATCATTCTGCATTGGTCCGTGTAGAGGTCTTTGGGGTCTTGACTTCCTATCACTAGGCCTTGCCTAAATGAAGGTCCTCCAGCCAGGATTCTTTCTGCAACAAGAGCTACAATGCTTTCTTTTGGCTCTTGAACCAAGGCAGGTGGGGGCATGCACCAGGCTTGAGGGTTTGGGTTTGAATTAGATTGAGTATGGAGGGTCCAAGTTCAGGGTCACAGGCTGGTTTTTGGAAGATCCACGGTTGCAGGTATGGCCACAGAAATCTATGGAGGCTGAAAGCTGAGCCTATGTATCTTTTCATGTACTACGTAATTTCCTAGAATAAAGGTGAATATAGGCAGATTATGGTCACTAAATGGAGTCCTTTAAGCATATGCCTCCTTGGTTAGGTTGGTCCTAGAACACACCTGAGAACCCACTCCAAAAGTAGAGGAGGGTGACTTTGTAGGTGGTTCCTTCAGGTTCTGTGTTAGGAATTAAATGCACACTTAGCTGTCCCGGCTTTTTTTGCTTCCTCTTTAGGGACCCTGGCCCTGACTCCCTAGGATAAATCCACACTGGCATCCTGTCTTACAGCTTAGACAGGACCACAAGAGCTTCCTTCCTGGCAGCCTCTGCTGGAGTAGGTTTTGTAAAAACATCCTGAAACAAATGTAAAACATGGGTCACTATCACAGGTTGAAAGAGTTAGTCTCCAGAGGTCAGCCCAAAAGACCAACATGTGAACAATAACCCGACAGGTAGACAGGTGCATGATCAAAGCCCTGATTGGCACACCTTAGTGGCCAGTCCACAAGGGTCCACACTCAGAATGCTCTAGTTCTGCAAAAGAGCTTATGACCCCCCTTCTCCCCAGAATGCCAAAGTGGCCACACTCAGGTCCCCTCCTTCTCTGGGAAATTCATACTATGACTCAGTAAACTTTGCTTTGCTGCATATCATTCTTCAGCTGGTCTAACTCTTCATTCTTCAAAGTGGCCTGGCTATGGGCACTAAGGGAACAGAGATCCTGTAACGTCACTCTTGGTGAGCCAAGAATGTGAGTCCTGTATTCTAGAAGTTAACTTGCTAGCTTCTTAATTCCCAGAAGACTGAGCTGAGCAACCTTGTCCGTTGGAGCAAGGAAGCTTGCTTGGACATCATGGTTTGGGTTAAATCAGAACTTGAGTAGAGCAAATGAAACCACAAACTCTGGTCTAAAGCTCTAACCTCTCTGAGCATTTTCTTTTACCTCTAAAATGGAGATCAATTATCGTTCTCTTCTGAGAAATGCTAAAGCAAAATTAGGCTTGAAAGAGGTCTGTTAGGGGAGATGCCTGTGAGGTGAAAATGTTGGGGGGAGCTGCGGGAGGTAGGGACGGGCCTTGGGTGCAATTCATAATACCCATCAGAGCCCGGAGTAAGAGGGAGAAAGTGGAAGTCAACTCCAAGTCCCAGGTAGCCTAAACTCAGTAAGACTGTGAGGGGGTCCTCAAGCCATAGTCTCAGAGGTCTCTCTCAACTCCAGAAAAGGTTCCCTTGCCTCCTTGTTCCAACGGGGCACAGACACTGGCTGGGAGCAGCCCATGGGGTATAATGCCTCTGCAAATGAGCCCAATGGCTCTCTGACCTCAGTGGCAGGGCCACCAGTGAACTAAGTATCCAGTGGATGCAGATTTGAGAGTTCTGCTTCCAAAGTTGCAACAATACCTTCTGAGACATGGAGATCAACAGTGTATTGAAGGCTTAGCTGGTACATAGTTGCTCTTTAAGAAATCCTCTTATCTGGAGGAGCTATTCTAAGGTCACCGTCTATTTGTTTGCCTGTGTGAACTTCCGTACATCATTGCCTCTCTCTGTACCTCAGTATTCCCATCTGTAAAATGGGGCTACCCATTTAAGTTACAGTGACCTTGGCACGCACGTGAACTATGCACATGAATGCAAGGCAGGTTGCACATGAAGCATAAGAATGCCTCTCTTGGATTATGTTCCGCCATTACTACCAAAGTCCTCACTTCCCATCAGTCCGAGAGCCCTCTTCCTGTGGCAGGAGCTTGCACCTGCATTTCCGACCCTTCTCAAATGAGGAGAGTCAACTTCTGATCTCTATTTGCTGTACCTGGGCAGCCCCGGGTGGTCTCCCTCTTGGGCAAGGAGTCCCAACTGTGTATCACATGGATGAACTTGCCAAAGAGCCATGGTAGAGCCCTTGGCTGTCACCTGAGCCAGCCTCGTAGGGAAAAATCTTCCCCTCTGAGCAGGTGCAGGACCAGCTTCACGACTGCAATCTGGGGAGTCCCAAAGAGGCAAATGCTTCGAGCTCTGTGCTTGTTTGAATGTGCTGATGTTGGGTGGTTGGTAAGAAATCTTGAGCAGCAAGTCTGGATTTTCATTTTGCACCAGGCTCGGCAGGTGATGCATCTACCCAGGACCAGCTGCGGCGTTCAGGGTCCCAGGAAGAGCAGCCTGTGCCTCTAAGGGGCTCAAACGAAGAGAACAGAATAAACAGCCTGTGTGCAGAGTTAAGGGAACTGACAAGGAGTGGCCAGGCCCTTGCAGGAACCGGGAAGTGGCTGCCACCCCTGGCTCTTGCCTCCAGAAACCAGCCCTAACTGCAGGAGGAGAGCGTTCCATCCCAACAGGGCCTAAATGGGGTGAGGAAATGGGTCACTCCGAAAGCAGAGGTCCTGAAGAAATCGGGAAAAGGAGTTCCAGATCTTGTTCTGCTGAGCATTTGCTTCCAAAGCTTTTGGTTTGCTGCTCCAACAAGCAGATGGCTGGGAGCCCGAGGGGAGGCATTCACGAAGGAAGGTCAGCCCCTGGGGCAGAGGCTGGGAAGGGCAAAGACTGTGAGGCCAAATGGAGGAATGCAAAGACCGGGCAATGCAGCAGCTTCTAATGTTATCGGTCCCCTTTTTAAAAGAAATCCAAGGCTCTGTCCAGCAGTCTAACCCAAACTGAATCACCCCTAAACAGCATGTCCAATCCACCATTTCCCTGAGCAATATCAGAACCCTGGGGATTCAGGCTTGCTTTCCTGAGGCAGGAAAAAACCTTACTAGCTAAAAATTCCTACTTGCTCGCTAAAAAGTTGAAGCTCTGCAGTAGCTATCATGAAATAGCATTGTGACTGAATTTTCCAGATTAGTCTTACCTAAATCTTTGGCTTCAACAAGCGATAGAGTTCTCTGCTGGATAAACACGGTATGGTTCCCTAACCCCCTTAACAGGTAATGGGTGTACTTTGATTCTACCCAACACATATTCCAGAAGAGAATCTAGAGACCATGTGATTAGAAACGGTCTTATCAAGGCCCTCATGACACCTGTCTTAGGATGATTCCTTCAGAGTTTTAGGGATGATAACTTTCACTTCTTAGCTGTCTTAGAGCTAAGGCTCTCTTTGGGAAAAATTCTTGCAACATTCCTGACATCACTAAAGGGAGGTTTTTCTTGGGACAGTCTTTTTCGCCTTCAGATTCTACAAAAAGATGCCCAAGGTTTTCCCTGAAGGAGGCAATGTCTAAACAAGGCTTGCCATGTATAGGATTGGCACCTGAGAGGTGACAAGCATTTGTAAGGTGGGGACACCTTGTTTGGGCCTCGTAGAAATTGACTGGGTTGCTTTACTTCACATGGCTGTCCCCTGTCGGAACCCTCCTCTACTATAGAAGAATCCTTGAGAATGAACGGTCTCCCACCCCTCCACACCTGCCACACCAGCTCACATGGGACAAGAAGTAAGGGAGACAGCAGGCAACTTGGGCAGGCATAGGAAGTCACAGCCAAGAGGGGTACCATTATCCCAGCTCTTGAGACCCCAGGGGGCAGAGGGATGGCTAAAAATCAGGTGGTTTCCCCCCTCCCCTCCCCCTCCCTTCCCATTCCCCTGCCCTGTGCACATGTCCAGGGTCCCAGCAATTCCTGCCACAGCTAGGAAGCAAAGGGGCTCAGCAGTAGAGATCAGCTAGCCTTCTCCATCTTCTATCCCCCCCTTACCTCCCTCATTACCAGAAACCCCCAACAGCCAGCGGGCACTGCCTAGTGCATTGGCCCCCGGACGGCATCCTCCCAGACTGGTCCGCCCCACCCAAGTGCGTGGCCGCCATACCGCAGGGGGAGCGCACATCTGTCGTCCCTGACCGCCATCCACAGGAAATTCATTCATTTCCAACCTGCTGGCAACACACACAGACAGCAAGGAGCCCCAGCTGTGGGTGTAGAAAGGCTGCAAGGGAGGAATGATTTCCCAGCCTCAAGCTGCCACGGAAGGAGAAATTGAACACTTACTTGTAATTTCCCTGCTGAGGTCTGTGGGGGACTAATCTAAGTAGGCATTGGGGCTGAAGGGCAAGGATGCTGGAGGCTGGGACTCCTTACAGTGGTGGTGGTCCATCCCACCACGCTACCCCCACCAGCTTGGCTGTGGTCATATTGTATAAACCTTGGCTGATTCTTGGAGCGGCGTCCTCGCCTGTGGAGTTAGGACTTCAAAGTCCAATTGGAATCTGGGTTTGCTTCTTCCTACAGGGCCTTGGACAAGGTCTCTAGGGCTTTAAACTTCAGTCTCCTATAAATGAAGATCGTTGCAAAGATGAGAACGTATATGCAGGGCACCCGCTGAGCCAGCGAGGTTCCCTAATGGCTTGGGTGGCTTCTATTTTTTTGTTCAGATTTGCGATGCTCCTTCCACCTTCTCGGAACCCCTAGACATGAAGCGGTGGGGTGCATGAGAGCAGGTTGCTCACATGCCTGAATGCATGACCACAGTCTGTGCACCTGTGTTGGGGGGTGGCAGGTGTCAGCAACTGGTCAGGTAGGAGTTGATCTGGGTTCTTCCAGAATGGGGGTGTCCCACAGTGACACGGGGAAAATGCCGACTTACTGACAGCATGAAAGCATGCAATGTGGTGACAGATACATCCCTGCCTTTCCGAGCTTTTATGACCTTTGTAGCTTCTCAGAGGTTCAGAGCCCTGGAGATTTTGGGAATCAAACCCCAGCAGTGTGACTCCTAACTTGACCCCCTTGTAAAGCAGCCCTCTGCCCTGAGTTGTTTCCCTAAGTGAGCTTTCCTAGCCAAGAAACCTTCTGGGATTCCGACACCTTCATCCCTAAAACTTTGAAGACCCTTTTGTCGAGGGAATCAAACCATATGCTCCCCAACTCTTGTCCCCACTCAGGACGTGGATGCCCAGAGGGGAGATAGTACCCACTGGAGATGAGGACTTTGTCAGGAAGTAGGCAGATGAGCCCAGGGCCAAACTAGGTGCTGCCTATGAATGTGGCTTGAAGCATGGCTTAGGAGTCAAGAGTGGCTGTTGGAAGCTCAGGCTTTCCCATGAGCTGGGTGGCCTCAAGCAAGGGGACTGCTCCCTGAGCCTCATGTCCATCTTGTCGAAGGCTTTGTGAGTCTAGATGATGTCACAGGTAGAAAATGTTCGACAGGATGGCTGTCTCTGAGCACTTTAAAGGCTGCCAAGGCTCCACCCAGCTTCTAAAAGCTATTAAAACACCGGAGTTATTCTGCCCTTACTCGAGAGCAGGATCCGTCAAGCCATACAAAAATTTAGAAACCTGGCTGAACTGCTAGCCTTTCAAATCCTTTCCCTGTGCTCAGAACTGTGGCTGAGAGCCTATCTTTAATGTCTTGACCCTTCTCCACCTAGCGTGGGTGGAAGGTGGTGGACAAGGGACACAGAGGACCCCTGCTGACCAGGCACTCTTGTTTTTGCCAATGCATTGAAGGGAGGTGTTATATTACTTTGTACTCTGTCCAGTAATTGCTAAATCTAAAAGGGCTGTGACTTAATCAGTTGGTTACTAAAATCTAAAGGCAGTCCATGTAGGGCTGGCATCAACCAAGATGCAGGCACCCAGGTTCCTCCAGTCTTGTTGCTCTGCGGTGCAAGGCATACCTTCCCAAGGTCCCCTCATGTTGTCAGATGGCTGCTCGAGTTCCAGCCATTGTCTAGATTCCAGCCAATAGGAAGGAGAAAGGGATCACTAGACATGCCTCCTTTAAAGAACGCAACCTGGGTTCCATCCATGTTGTCGCAAATGGTAAGATTTCTCTTGATGGCTGCATGGTATTCCATTGTGTGTGTATATATATATATGGATGGAACTAGAGGGTATTATGCTTAGCGAAATAAGTCAATCGGAGAAAGACAACTATCATATGATCTCCCTGATATGAGGAAGTGGAGAGGCAATGGGGATGGGGGTTAAGGGGGTAGGAAAAGAATAAATGAAACAAGATGGGATCGGGAGGGAGACAAACCAAAAGAGACTCTTAATGTCATAAAACAAACTGAGGTGGGTGGGGGGGAGGGGGATTGGGAGAGGGTGGTGGGGTTACATTATATGTTTAAATGTAAAAATTAGGGGCACCTGGGTGGCTCAGTGGGTTAAAGCCTCTGCCTTCGGCTCAGGTCATGATCCCAGGGTCCTGGGATCAAGCCCCGCATCGGGCTCTCTGCTCAGCGGGGAGCCTGCTTCCTTCTCTCTCTGCCTGCCTCTCTGCCTACTTGTGATCTCTGTCCGTCAAATAAATAAAATCTTTAAAAAAAAAAAAAACGCAACCTGAAACCTGAACTCTCAAATTCCACCTCTATCGTATGCCCTAGAATTCTAGCAACTTTGCCAAACCCAAATGCAAGAAAAACTGGTCCTATTCTGGGCACTTCTTTTAGGAAAGGGCAAGAACTGATATTCTGGATAGACAGAAGCCTTTGGTGGATGGTTTTGCAGTTCTAAAACCAGTGCTGTCTTCTCTGTTCTTAGGAAGCTGATGTAGCTCAGCTACTTTGATACCTGTAAAATGGGCATGCTATCAGTTGCATGGTCTCTTAAGGATTGATCTAGATGCTAGGAGTGTCTCTCTAGTTCTAGCACCCAGCTCCAGCTCGGGTCCTTCCAGAGTCGTGCACGCTGGCTTGCACATTCTACCACATTTACCTTGAGTAAAAACCCCACTCCTCCAGAAAGAAGAGTCTTCATGGGGAAATGTGAGTTGAATGTCGACATCTGGGCCTGATTTAGGAAGTCTTTGAGATGGATGCCTCGCAAAGAACAATGCCTTTGTCAGAGGCTGCCAGCATTGCAGGGACACTTAACTGCTAAGTACAAACAGCTGTCCCACATCTGCGGGATCCATTTCCAACAATTGTATACAGTAGACAGTGTTGATAATGAACTTGGGTCCAGCAAGGCTGCGTTCACTCAGTGTACAGACCCGAGGGCGCTGCCGGGGGTGCAAGGTGCAAATGCTGATCCCAGATAATGTTGGAAGCCCTGGGAGGGGAGGGTCATTCTGCCTTCAGTGTCTGTTTCTGGGCCGAGGGGAGGAGGACCTGGGCTGCCTTCTCTATACTTCCCTTGGTTTGTGAAATGGGGCAGAATCATATTATGGCTTCCAAAGAGTTGGAGAGCCACCCCCCCCATCCCCAAAGAACTCTGATGCAGCCAAGATCAGTATCGTGAAATGCTAGAGCAGAGAGAATCCATAAAACCACCTGATCCATTTCCCTGTCTGGGCAGGAAGATGTACTTTAGAAGTTTGACAAATATCCATCCATTTTGTGGAAGAAGATCCCATTTTATGTAGCTATCTGTTCTTGTCCTACTTATGACCCCAATAATAGAAAGTGCTTAAGTTTCTGGTGAAGGTCTCAGGTGACTGGAGAGACACTGGGTCTCCTTGAGGTTGAATTTCAGAGGCTTACTGGGAACAGTTCTCCCCGCCACCATCCCCTGCCCCCAGGGCAGCCCTGCCCACCACAGTACTCTGCGCAGGAAACATCAGCCCTCCTTCAGCTTTTACAGAAGCTGCATAGAAACCACCCACTCCCCTTGCAAATAGGGACATGACTTTGTGTATCGAACTTGAAAGGTTGTCTTCAAATAGGTAAATTGGAACTTCTTTGTTTGAAGCACGCCTACCATGCCTTAGCATAAAAAGAATCCTCAGATGTTAAAATGGCTTTCTAACTGTCCAGCAATATGCACTTCCCTTTGCGTCCCATATACACCATCTTAAAATCACTTTAACGTCCGTGATAAGCAGTAGGATCTAGCATTGTAATTATAGGCTGCGACCAGACGGTTGGAGTGAGAATCCTGCCCGATTGCTGATCTGCTGGGGACTTTGAGGCAGATGTGCTAAGCAACTCATTCTGGTCTCTTCGGTGTAAACGAGACAAAAATAGTACCTTTCAATCCTCAAAACGCTGAAGTAGGACAGAGCTTACTATACTGGTTTTGGGTCTAAACACTTCATTGGGGTTGAAAAAACTTGTTTCTAGAACACAGGGCGTCCTCTGCCTGGTCCCATAAGACATTGCCATGAGGAATGGCTTGAAACTTCCCTGTGCCCATGAAATGAACGATTGGTGTGAAAGTATGTCACTTCTGATTGTCTATAGTTACTCCTTTCTCTCTTGCCAAGGAGAGCAGTTTGCCATAGGCCACCCAGGAGGGGTTATTAGCCACCTCTCACCGCAGAACCACTGAACATCATTTCCACAAGTTTCTGTATAAAACCTAGAACTTTAGACCAGCAGAGAAATCAATTTCAGTTTGCTTAAATGGTGGGGGTTGGGGAAGGAAAGAGAAACCTAAAGGCTTGCTAGAAAATTCCAGAGTTAAGAATCCAGAGGCAGAAACTGGAGCCTTTCTGATCCCCGCACAGGATAAGTGTGTGCACCTAGGCAAGGGCATGGGGACTCAGATATGGCTTCACCAGATCTGTTTTCTCTCCCCTCTACTTCCCCAAGAGCTTTATGCTCTCACCAGACCATTCAGAAGGCAAGAGAACATGGACAGAACTCCCAGCAACAGTTCTGCACTTTGCTCTGGTAGGGCATGGCAAGGGCTAATGGGTGATGACCAGAACCTGTCCCTGTAGCAGACGGGGTGGGGGTCCAGCCAGGTCTAAACACTGGGCTGGGGCTGACTTGCTGTGGAGTGACATGTGTTCCCTCTGTCTAGAGATGGGCCCCTGTTGCCTATCACTTATAGGTTAGGACAGGGTTCAACCTGCAGATGCCTTCAGCAATGGCGTCCTTCCCCAGGCTGCTCAGTCGGTCTGGCCTTTCTCTTTGGATTCTCCCACAACACATCCAGCTGTAGGGGCAGACCACTGCCTCCAAGAAAGGATGGCCTTCCCATTGTGGTTATTCAAGCTGGTCTGACCTGAAATCTCAGTGCACATAGCCATCGCCGTGGGAGGTGACTGTTGTATACCCCACACCATGTGAAGCTAGAGGCTCCCTGGGTCATGAACCTGGCAGGAGCAGGAACAAACTTCCCTGCTTCAGTAGACTGTGCTTCCCGAGGCTCTTCTGACCTGGCTCTAGGCTGGGAAAAATCCGTGCCTACAGTCCCAGCTTCCTGGAATACATGATCTCCTTCTCCAGGAACCAAAAGGAGGCAAGTTGAAAGCTCTGACCTCTTGGCCAGCACAGTCTTTCTCCGTACCTCACTTTTCTAGATTCTTCCATGGCTTAATTTACTTGGGTAGAAAGTAACCCTTTGGAGAGACTCCCGCAGCCTTCACTTTGGGGGCCATATGTAATCCTATTGGAATGTTCCATGGAATCTGTGCTTCACAGCTCCTCACACCCCTTCCACCACAGATCAATATCTGGCACAATCTGGAGACAGAATGGGGTAAGAGGCCCTGGAGCTTTCTTCGATACTAGAAAAATTTAAGGTTTATTATGAACTTGTTTTCACTTGACAATAGCTGCCCAGCTGGTAGGGCTGGTTCATTTAGTTCACGGTGAACCTCCTCCCTAGAATCTTCTAGAAAATGAGTTCATTGGTGTGTTTTTGTTTTGTCGTTTTTGGATTTCGGCTTTTTGCCTCCCTTCTATGGGCCCATTTCCTGGCCACCGTCCTACTGGGTCCGTGTCCTTGAAACTCCAGCTTACTCTCCACCTACTTTAACATCTGGTCTCAAGGGAAGGTTGTCTTTGAACGACTGAATGAGATGCTCACTTCGCCAAGCCTGTTGCAGATGGGTTGACAGAGCCTGTCCCCTGTACGGAGTAATGCCCCAAGTGACTTATTTCAGGAGAAACCACCTTGGGGAAGCTCCTCGACTCTTTCTTTGCCCTTCATCTTCTGGTGCCTCTGCCCTCATCAAGATGGAGCCTCTGGGCTCGGGATCAATTAGTTTTGGGGCCATGATGAGGGACCTGAACAAAGCTGGTCATAATTGCTCAGTGCAGGCGGACAAGTAGCATCTCCCAAATCTGGCCTTAATGAGTCTGAATCCTGAGTCCAGAGTGCTCACCCCCAGCCTGACCCCCCATGGAGGTGATTACCCCTCCTCTGTCACTTTAAGAATGGAAGCAAGGATGCTTGGCTCCCCTAATGAGCCCTGACAGTGGCTCCAGCCTCTGGCTTCAGGAATGAGGGGTGGGTGGGGGCTTGGAAGCAGACCATCTCTTGAGTGTCTCCCCGCTGACCCCAGAGAGCAAAAGTCTGTTTCTCTGCCTCTAGGGGGGCACGGATGGGATCCCTATCTCCAAAGAAGAAAGGGAGTGTGGTGTTGGTTTTGCATCAGCTCCGAAAGGAGGGATTAAACTCAAATGCCTAAAGCAATCAGACACAGAGGAGGGGCAGAGATCAGGAGAGCTTTGTTTCTGAGGCTAATATGAGTGGACGGCTTGTCTCTGATTCTGAACCTGCTTCCTGCTCTCGGGGGACCTACTACCCTAGGAATGAACAGAAGCTGATGGGAGTCACAGAACTCATCCTGGAGCCTCTCCTTGCCCTTTTGTGTCTAACCTCCTTCCCCACCAGGGGGACCTGGGGCTCCCAACATTGGGGGTTCCCCAGCTGAGCAGTGCCTGGTTTTCCTGTCATGTCTTCCCTTCATTCTCCCCACATCTATGTCTGCAGGGGAAGGGAGCTCAAGCTAATTCGGACTTTTAGATATTGAGCAAGTTATGAAGTCTGTGGTGAACTTGTTCTGACTCCCCTCCAGCTGCCAGGCAGGTGGGGCTGATGCATTTGGTCCACTGAGGACCTCTGGAATCTCCTCTTGGAAAAGAGTGTTGGTTTTTTTGTACTCACATGTACCTCCTAGACTTTTGAGTCGTTAAGCTTGATTTCCAGATCCATCTGTGGACTTTCTCTAGAGGTATAAATCACAGGCTCTTCTGTATTCGAATAGAAACCTATTTCTTCATCCCCCGCAGTCCTATGTGTCCACTCATGGTCACCAGGAGGCATGAGCATAGGTTCCCTTGTCATTTGGGGACCCATTTGGTCCATTTTTGTGGCCCCCATCTCCTAGAATCTTGGTGTCTGACCTCTCCTCTCTTGTAGGGGCCAGAGGGGGACCGGTACTCCACTGCCGTGTTACCATCACGAAGGTGCCACCTGGCAGCTGAAGCTCCTTCCAGCTCAGGGGCGGGAGTGGGGGAAGCTTGACTTTGAGGTAGAGCTTATCTTCCATTTAGAGGATGAAATCCACTTAAGAAAAATGTACCCTAGGGTACAGTAGACCCTGTGGACAGTGTGTGTTCCCTGACCTCATTCTAAAACCACATCTCATTTTGAGGCCAGAAATTCCTTGGTCCACTGGGGTCCAAGGATCCAAAGATTGGAATGTGCCGAAGAGTCTTCTTTCATGTTTCCCCAGGGTGATAGGTTCTCCATTCTTTCCTGTTCTGTGCCGAGTCCCCAGAAGCTACTGCTTCCTTGCTTAGTAACTTCTAGGCTGCTCTGGCTACCAGTGGAATGTTTGGCCACTGCCACCTTCAATTCAGCAGGTGAGGAATAGGGGCAAAGTCTTCCTCCTGTGGAGGCCTATGGATGGTCGGAGGGTCCTCTTCTGGCAGGGTGCTTGCTGGGGGCAGGTAGCTGTAGCCTTTCTGAGTCTCCCCAGAAGTCAGTGCAAGCTCCAAGCTACTCTGGTCCTCCTAATCTGAGGACCCCAGTGGATTAAAAAGCATCCATCCCATGCTGATAACTTCCCCTTTTAAAAGTTCTTATCATTTAATGAGAACAGTCTTCATGCTGATTTTGGCTGAAGTCAGCAATGATTTCTTTCCTATCTGAATCCTAATTTCCCCTCAAGACAAATATGTAGTCCATTCTGTACACCTGGGGCTTGGAGGTCTTAACTGGTGGTCATGATGGTAGACTGTAGGAAGCATCCGTGAAGGAGGCCCTGGGTTCGGGAACAGGCTGCTGACAGAAGTTTCTCTAAGCATTCCTGCTATGTCCTGCAGAACAGTTACATAGCACTAAGAGACAGTGCTGGTTCCAGGAGGCTGATTTTGGAGAAGAGCAGTTTGGAGGCACATGGCTCCAGTTGAGGGTGGAAAGCCTCCCTGCTTTTCTGCTCTTCATTCTTTCAGGGAAAATTGAGGCATGTGGAGACTGGGCCCATGTCTTCCTCCCCAACCCCAAGCTGCCCTTGAAGCTAAACTAAACCTGGGCCAAGGTTAAGATTTTTCTGTGGGATGGGTACTTGCCTTTTGGTTCCATGGAAACTCTTGGGACAATTGCCTTCCAAGAGAGGGCTCCAGAATTTGCTATTATGAATGCTAAGTACAGAACTACCCAGACCCGGGCCAGTTGGCTTTCCCCAATGTGGCCTCTAGTTGGGCTGAGCTTATTTTGGGGAAGATGATCCATCATGAGAAAAGGGTTCCTCTTGAAGAATCCTTCTCTAGATAACTCCTGAGAGCCTCAAATTGAAGCAATGAGTAGCCACCCACCCAATCAAGTGTTAGGATCTATTTGAATCCTTATAAAAACCATCTATTGCTAAGACCTTCACATAGACCTGGAAACACTGATGGTGGCTTCAAGGTCTACCTCCTTTCCAACTCCCTCCCCTCATAATCCTTCAGAAAATGGGATTCTTTATTCCAGAAAGTAAGGCCTGGTAGCCTGTGGCCACTGGTCAGGAATGGACAGTACTTTCAATGTTGCTTTGGTTCAGGTAAAGGTGTTGGCCAAGTGGTATCAAGAATCTTATGACAGGATCCTTTGTGCTATTAATATGGGACTTCTCTCCCACGTTTCCTTGTCTGATGTGATGTCCGAGTAAAGCATTTGATAACCCACATTGGAGATTGGGACTCTAAATCCTTTCTGCATCTTCTGAGCCAAGCCCATTTGGTAGTGTGTCCACAATGCCATTGACCTAGCCAGTTCAGGTTGCCCAGCGTTGGCCTACTACCAGCAGGGTCTGTCTTGGCAATGAAGTTTAGAGGCAAGGCTTCTGAATTGAGGACCTAAGTTGGGTGAGAATATGAACTATGCTGACTGAGGAAGAGTATGGTGAATTAATGAAAGGTGTAGACATACATCTGGAAGGTGTGGTTATCCTCAGATCACAGATATAGAGCTGAATCTGCCCTCTTCCTGGGATTTAGAAGAGGTTGGATATGATTTGCTTCAAGGCGTGGTTGATGTCTCCAGAAGGGGAATCTCTAGTATCTTCTGTGCTTTTCTCAAGCCCAGCTAGAATCTTCATAATTGTCATCCTGAACTCTAGTTCTGACATCTTACTAATGTCCATATTGATCAGGTTCCTGGCAGTTGGTACAGCCTCTTGTTCTTTTCTTTGAGATGAGGTTTTCCATTTTGTCCAGAGAAGAAATGAGAGAACCGCAGGCAGGATGGGAATATAGTGATCATTCTAATATTTGATCAAGTGTACTTCCCAAGGGACCAACTGTCAGAACTCAGGGGACTTGGGTCCACCACCCCCCACAAAAGGAACTAAATCTACCCTCGCCTTATCCTTAGTTTCTAGAACTCCCAATAAAGAATGGAGAGGGGAGTGTTCTCATAACCCAGAGTATGCTGCAAATTCTGCTACACACTGTAAACACAAGCTGCCTTGTCAGCTGCCCAGACCCTGTCCCTGGGGAACTTCCACTCTGTCTACATGGAGTCACTGTAGTTAATACTGATGACCTTGAATCTCCCCTTTCCCCATGATGAAAGGGCAAAATGCCTTTCTCTTCCCAAGGATGATTTTAACAAACTCTAGCTATGCACTCACGTGTGACGATGCCAAAGCCTGTGCTTCTCCCCTTCACTCTGCAGCCGGGAGAGAGGGAGCTGCTCTCCCCCAGTACACACTGCCCAGAGACATAGATATTTACTGAACCAAAACAAAAGAGAAATGGTGTGAACAGAAGCCCCTAAAGTTCAATGAGGGTTGTTTGGGGTTTTTGTTTTTTTTTTTTTTTTTTTTTTTTTAAACCTTGTCCTGGTATGGAACACAGTGTATGCATTTAACGCTAATTGAGTGAAGTTCCAGCACTTTGCTTGGAGCTGGGAGAAGCAAGACATGTCTGCGGCTCTTATCCCTCACTCATGTCAGTTGCCTTTGGCGGCTGCCTTCTAGCAGCTTGAGGTTTAGAGCTTTGCCTACTGCTGTGCCTCACTGACCTTTCCCCTCTGGGGACCGCGTGGTGTCTACTTCATAAGGGAGGGCAGGCAGTTGAGCTCAACTGCCCGTGTGCTTTTCTCCTCGGGCCACTTGGCATGTGGACGCATCCCACTTTGAAACTCAATGCATCCACCAGCATAAGAGCACATCACGTAGTCTGGGGGTCTTTGCGGCAACCCTTGGGCCATCAGACGTTAAATCTGGGGCCTGCAGGAAGGACTGAAGTAGGGGTACCTAGATTACTTTATCAGGGGTGCTCTCCTCCCTTGGGAATTATGCTGATAAAATCTCAAACAGTTGGAATTCAGGTGAACCTTGTCCCCGCCTGGATGTGTGCACATGTGATGCTCGTGGGGGGGGGGGTGCCTGTAGCTGGTTCTTCATGTCTCCCCAACATAGAGCTGGGCTGAGAAGACCAGAGATGGGGCGGCAGCGGAGGGCAGGGGGAGGGACCGGGAGGTTGGCATCATTTACTCTAAGGGTTTTGGGGTCTATATACCTCATGGTGTCCTTGTCCATCACCATGAAGTCCCTGGGAGCCACGTGGGTGGTGGTTGCCATTACTTGATTCCAGGGTGGGGGGTGGTGTCCTGGCTCAAATGCTCTAGGACGAGTAGGTGGCAGCCACATCCACACTCTTGAGCGATGCTGGTGGCACTGGTGTGTCACAGGCTGTGGAGCAGCTTGGGGAGCTGCCTTTAAGAGAGCAGGATGTGGGTGTCCAGGTTTCCAGAAGTAGCCCTGTTTCCTGAAGTGAGAAAAGTCCATGTAAATCCACAGGGTCACATTGTATTTGGAGGCCACCTGGGCCACCTCCCCGCTACAGCTGTGCGGCAATCGGATCTGCTCTGAATGAAACACACCTCTCCTAGATGCATTGTAGATCTGGTTCTCCTGGCCATTTGGCTCCCGCGGCCCAGCAGGTGCTTCCTGGGGGAAGCCTCTTAGGGCAGAGGCACCAAGACCCTCAGCTCTGGTGATCCCTGCTTAGTCTCTTACATGCTGGCTTGTTTGTTCTGTGGATGCCTGGTGCTCTTTCCTGCTCCCTGGTCCTGGGGTCCAGCATGTTCTGGGGACTGATGCCTACAGAAACGAAGAAAGAGATGGGGCAGGCAGAGAAGTCAAAGTGGGAAACTCTCTTGATGGAGCCCTTGGCCAACTGAGCAGAGCTCCCACCATGAAAGACCATGTAACCTAGGAGAAGGTAGCCCTTTGGAGACCACAGTGTCCCGAGGGGAGGGACTACTGGGTGTTGTCTAGTGGCAAGTGGGGTTATCAAAGCAAAGGGTCTGAGGGGCAGGTCTTGGCAAGAAAGTTTCCCAGAGTCAGGATCTCCTCCTTGTCTAGTTTGCTTTGTCCCAGACTCCCGGGTTCAGTGAATGGAAGAGAACCCTTCTACTCCCCATTACCTTCTCTAGCAAGTGAAGTTTGTATAAAACCAGAGGTTGCAGCTGGTTACAATATATCTGATTCTTACTGAACCGTAAGAGGATGGTGTTTGAGGTTTGAGCTTCTCTAAAGGATAAGCCAATGTTGTTACTCCCCTGGGGGTACTTGTGACTCTGCAGTTTGCTTTCTTGCCAAAATGGCGGCCCTGCCAAGATGAGGGTCACGGCTCCTAGGGTTGATGTCAAATAGCTTCTGTAAATTGTAAGAAGTCCTGTTCTCTTGAGTGCCTCTGTCCAGTCCTGGACCAGGAAAGGACTTGTGATCCAGCCTCCTATTCCCTATGACCTAGTGACTTGACTCTCTGGGTTTCTCAGAAGCTCCAGGCCCTGCATCCCCTCTGGTTGGTTACATTCACCTAAAACTAGGCAAGGCTGTTGACCAAGGCAAATAAAAGGAGACTGGGTGTAAACTGTAAAGCTCTCCACCCAGACAACCCATGCCCAGCGGCACTAATGGGTAGTCTTTCTAGCCTTAGGTCTGGAAATGAAAATGTCTGTTTCCCAATTTCTAAGCCCATGAGGTTTTCCTGAGTGGGAACACATGTGCTGGCTAAACCAGACTGAATGTCAAGCTGTCCTTGTGACCGCAGCCACGGTGACCATTTCCTGGCCTATGTGGTCAGGAGGTCTTTCAAATGGTCTGTTGGTTGATGGAAACACCCCCTGGGGAAAGGTGTGGTCTACAAAGCCTTGTGCTCTGCCCAGCCTCCTTACTGCAGGGGTGAGTAGAGGTGGGGACCAGGGCAGAGTAGGAATAGGGTGGGGGAGAATAGAAGGTCAGGAGTGGGGCCCTTGGGTGAAACATTCACACCCTGAAGATCTGGTTTGCATTTTAAGTAGTAGTCACTCTGTTTGTGGTGGTTCTGCAGAGAGGGACCAGGTCTGCCAAAGGGACCTACCCTGTGTCACTTTACTCCAGTTTTGGCCATAATGTGAGAAGGTAGGGGAGGAGCAGGATCCCCCAGACTGAAAAGGAATTTTGAGTTTGGAAAATGAAGCAGGTGCTACCATATAGCCCAGAGCCTTATGAAGGGTGTAAGATAGGACGGTTGCACAGTTCTCTTCCACAAAGTCTAAACCTTAGTTCTCAGTCCTCATAGAGAAGGGACACATGAAGAAGGAAATTGTGGCAAGATCAAAGGTTTCACATGCATCAAATTGACATCCAACCTTTGCTTAGATCTTGTGATATGACCTGTGTGTCAGGAAAGGGAAAGGCTATCTCTAACAGATTCATGGGAGGCCAAAACAAGAATCCCCTTTACCCCGCCATCCCTGCTTTGACAGGCATTTCCAAATTATGTATATTAATCTCCAAGAGACCCAGAATATGTAGCCTAAGAGAGCTCATTGAACAGACATGAACAAAATGGAGAGCCAAAGATGGAGTCAGGATTGCCAGCCCTCCTATGCACTGTGAACTCCATTCCAGGCCACCAGAGAAAACCCATTATGTGTCTTGTGGAGACCAAGATGAAATACTTAGTAACAAGAGCAGTTGCCCTCCCCACCACCTCCTTCTATAAGCCAAGGATTTGATCAGCTGGATTTCCCAAACTCCAGCCACTAACTGGCACTCCTTGGCATTGCTGTCCAAGCTCTGACATTACCTGTATGAAAATGAGCTGGTGGCTAGCTGAAGAGTTGCAGTGAGTGTCTGTCCTCCAAGGGTGCTTACTGAAGGGCTGACTCAGGTTCCAGCTACCCTATCTGCTGTTACTTTCTTCTGTCCCACCAGGGTTCAATCTGAAAGACGTCGTTGCCTTTCCCCAGTCTGAAACCAGGGTTTCCTCCTCTGATCAGGCGCTTGTGTGGGTAGGACCAAGTTTCAAATGGACCAAAAATATCTTGCAGTGATAGCCAATCTCAGGGTATGTGAGAATTCTCCCCAAAAGTATTATGACTCTTGGTGACAAGGCCAGGTTGGGCAGCAACCAGATGTGAATCAGTGTCCCTAGACTTAGCCTCAGGTCTATGTGGTCAGGGAACTACTCTAGGGAGTCTGCATCTTCTGATCTTCAAGCTTCACTGGCCTGCATGAGCTCATACCAACCCCAGGGCCAGGACACAGACCTCTCCTTGAGTCTGTCTCTAGGTTGATAGAGAAGACTTTAGACTTAAAATGCTGTTAGGCAGGGGGTGCTGGCTTTCTTCCCCCCAAACATGAGGCAGATCTCCTCAGGAGGACTTGAGATGCTCTCAGCTCAATCCCTAGGGTTTTGTTCCTGGTGGGTGGTACAGCCGTGTGTTCAATAGGCTTCAACTGCCCAGTCACTTCCCTTGGTGCCCATCTTTGGAAACCTCAGCTGCTTTTGAGTGTGAGCCCCATGGGCTCATCCACCAATCATCCACCATTGCTGATTTCAGACAAGCAATGGAACAGGAGGTCCCCGGGACCATTAGGAGATGGTGTTAGAAGATTACACTTTAAACTGGGGGAAGGGGAAGTCACTTTGCATCCCAAAGCTCCCAGGCATGAAGTTTCCTAACTCTACTTGGAGAACTCTATCTCCCTCTTGTCTGTGTCTGGTACGTCAGATTGCCAAGGCTGCATGAAAACGGCCCTGTGGCTTTGGGTCTGGAGTTGGAGCTCTGGAAGGACAGACTCAGTTGTGGCACCAGAGTTCCATTTATGAACTCCAAGGTCCCCGCTGCTGCTTCCCCAGAGCAGGCTGGCCTTCGTAGATGGGGTCTGTCTACTCTATATTCTAGCTTTCCTGGCTTCTCCCTCTAACTCTCCTGGAAGATCTCACAGCTTTTTCAGGAGGATTCAAAACCCCACACTACTGCAGTAGGAAACTGTGGTCTGTGAGCCTTGGTCCAAATCTGTTGTAATGGAATCCTATCTGTCTTTACCTCTCTATTGCTTCAATCCTCTTCCCCATCCCCAATTTAACTCCTGATCACCTGGTTAAACATAAAGCCATCTTCTGGGAACTGAGGTTGGCATGAATCCCTACTTAGTGTCTGAGCCTGGAAAGCTGAGTTTCAGAGGGCAGAGCAGAAATCTGCCTGGAATGGCAATATTGAAAACAACCTGAGACCCCACCCCTAGCCCAGGGGAGGGCAAGTGTGTGCAGGCTAACATGCCCAGCACCGTACACCCCAGCCTGTGTGCTCTCCTCTGAAAAACCCTAAAGCAGTCCTCAGATGAGAAGGACTTTGGCAGCTAGAACCTAAAGCCGGCAGTCTGCCTTAAAGGGAGCACAGGGCTTCGATCTGTTTCCTTCGATGTCCTCATGGGTGCCATTGCTCCTTGGAGAGTCTTTCCTCACCTTGACTGGAATCTACCTAAGGTTTGCACACTAGGAGTATGAGTTTCCTGGCCATCTTGGGCAGGCTCCTTGCCGGTGTCCGTTCTGTCCTGAGGCGCAGTTTTCCTCTCTCGTTGGACAGGAGACCCTGTCATGTGTCAGAGCCGGGTCTGACAGGGAAGGCTCAAGAAGGAAGTGCCTGTCCTTGGTTTGCCTCTTCTTTCCTAATAGGAGGCTCTTACACCTTAAGGCTTCTATCAACCAAATAGAAACTTTGTTGTGTTTCACTTTGATAACACCAATGTAAAAAAATGCATTCATGTTTCTGTCAAAGAATATTTTCAGATAGAAAAGGAAACTTAGTTGCCAATCTAATTTTTAATGAACCAATGAAAAGGATAGGTTCGAGGACTCTGAAAAGATATTTTGGAGGGACTTTTGCAAAGCAATGTGGGATACCCCTGGTCTGGCATCTTGGGTGGCCAACAGAAGGGTCCTGTTGTTGCTTCTTAAACTGTTACAGAAAACTGCAGAACTAGACAGAACGGTAGCCCTAATCCTCACATCCGTATCCAAAAACGATCTCACGGTGAGTCATTATGATCCATCCACTTCCCGTCTTTTTTTTTTTTTTTAAGTAAACATTGTTTTCCAAAAATAATATGGGAGCCATGCTGAGTTCTGCTTCCAGCATAACAAGCTCTGGGTTAGACCCATTCCCTGGCAAATCTGATGAAAATATGAACTGTCTAAAACCTCCTGAAATGGCCCTAAAGTCCTACAGAAAATGAACGTCTAACAAGATCTAAAACTTAGGGCTGCCACTCCTCTCAGCTCCCAGTTGGAGGGCTTCCTTCCAGAAGTCCAGGATCTCTACATTTCCCACCCTGCTCCAGCAACCTGTTGCTGAGATTAGATTCTATATGAATCCCCCCTCTCCCACCCACTGAATTCCTACTGAGGAGCCAGACATTTAGGTCTTGGGCTGAGTGCTGCTGAAAATACTGGGACTCCAGGAAAGGGGCTTCATGTGGTGGTGAGCCAAGCAAGGGAAACCTAGGGTGGCCAGTGCCTCTTCACCAAGCACTTTGTTCCTAATGTGGGAGTGTCACTGAAGCTCACCCTTGTCCTCACCCTCTAGCCTCAGAGCCATGGCTCTGATTTTACCCTGGAAAGAAAGCCCTAGTACAGAGAACCCCACATCTCTCCCCAAGGAACTGACTTCACGTGCAACAGAAGTTAGAGTAGTTCAAGGCCAAGGGCAACCATCAAATGTGGTGAAGGTTCTAGTGAAGGGCAGTTAGAAGATGGATCATGTCACTGGAGAGACAGCTAAACCCCAGGCTGGCCAGCGTGCCAGGAAGCAAGGGAAAGAGGGCCTCAGCTGGGAGGGGCCCTTTGGGGGTAAAAGGACTCTTAAATACTGCATGTGGGTATCCGGGAGAAAAGGGACGGCTCTCCCTTGAGGTTGGATAGGTTTGGATACCTGATGACCATCAAGTCTACAATAGACGACACAACTGGCTGGGCCTAACAGGAGACCTCTATGTAGCAGATGCCTTGGTTGAGCGATTTCTCCAGAACTCAGAGTGGGGTAGAGGAAATAAGGCCATGGGTGCAGTTTCCTTTGCTTTGAAGGCTAAGGGAAGAGCTTGGGCAGGAGTAGAGGCAACAAGAGCTTTTGTGGCTGTTTGAGGCCATTCCAGAGGCAGTGCTGAACTCACCACGAAGGCCCTCCCTGAATAGGACTGTTTCTTGCGCATCTATTGATGGGAGTGTATTGTTGGGCATTACCGAAGGATCTGGACTGTCACCACTAAATCGGTTTCTATCCGTTGACTCCCAAATAACAATCATAAGCTGTTAAAATGCCTCTATCTGGCTTCTCATTGAGGAAGGAGTGGACTGGCCATAGATCTGGGGATTAGAGAGGCTGGACACTGAGGAACATCTTTGCTGACGGTCTCCCCTTCAAGGAATCCTTACCCTGTTAGCCTGACTATCTTCCAAGCTAAGTTACTCTGATGTTGCCAACTGTGGGCTCCTGGAGGCCAGATAGGGGATAATCCTATGGAAGAGGGAAGCAGCAAAATTCTGGAATGTTCCCTTCACCCAGTGATTGGAACATTCCTGTATCTCATCCTCAGAGTCTTTGTGAGTCCCTCTGGTTCCATCCTGTCCTTTTGTGAAATTTGTAATCAGTTATTCAATGCCTTTGTGCTCCACAAGACAGACTGGACTGACCTGGTAGGTTGGAGAGCACTTAGTAGGGTCCTTTAGCACTTACTTCTCCAAAAGTAATTAAAGTAGAAGCCTAGAAGGGGAGGTGTGGTGATAGCATAAAGGCAGCTTGCTTAAAGTACCTCTATTCTACCTCAAATGTGCTGGGGTTTTTTTTTCCCTCTTCTTTTTTATTTTTTTTTGAAAACTTTTATTTGAAAGAGACATAGCAGAGGGAACACAAGCAGGGGGGAGTGGGAAAGGGAGAAGCAGGCTCTCTGCTGAGCAGGGAGCCTGATGAGGGGCTTGATCCCAGGACCCTGGGATCTTGAGCTGAAGACAGATGCTTAACGACTGAGCCACCCAGGTGCCCCCCTTTTTCTGAATGGGTACTTTTCTCCAATAAGTCCATCGGTCTTGCCTTTCTTTTCTGGGTTCAGAAGTGAGGTTTGTGGCTGGTATCAAGTTTTCAGCAATTGGTAGGGAGGATATGATTTTCTACTTCATGATCAACAGGTTTGAGAGAGAGCCTGGTAGAGTTCCTGCATCAAAGCTACTCTTCATCACAAAAGACCACATACCGCCCATGGGTTCCCCTCTCTCCGAATGTTCCAAGTGTGAGATTCACATGGAGGGGTGTGGTCTGGGGACAGCATTTCTTCCAAGTAGACTCTTCCAAGATGAGGACTTGCTGGGGTTTGACCTTCCTGCTTCTCAGCCACGCAGTTTAAAACTGGCAGCCTTTTCCTGACTTCAGCTCAAGTACTAGAGATATAACTCAAACCACTGGTATTCTTGCAATGTTACCCACCTTTTGGTCTTAAAACCGCATTGATCTAGGTAAGCTATCAACACCGGGGCTAAACGCAGACCTCTTCTCCAAATTTGTCACTAGTGTTAAGGGAAATGACAGACAAGTGTCTATTTGGATAGGCCTGACTGTTATTTCTGGGTCTGCTACTTTTTCTGGTACTTAGGCTACCTTTTGTGGAAAGTAGGGATCCTGTGTTCGGGGGGAACCTGAGAAAGCCAAACATAGCTCCAGAACTCTGATCCTTGCATGGCTGGTACAGGTCTGCTCTGCCTCAGCTTCGTAGTGCACCCTCCTTCCTAGTCTTCTATGCTCAACCTTGAAGCTGGTTGCTGTTGAGTGACATTTGTAATGAGATTCTTCTATTTGGGAGAGAACTGAATAGGAAGTCCATAGATCCATTGGGAATTCTGTGTAGAAGATTAGTGTTCACCCAGGTGTGGGGGAAGCCCAGGTTCGAACATAACCCCCACCCAAGGAGTCTCCGGACTCAACAGAATTCTGACTGCCTCTTCTGAGACTGGTCACAGGCAACCTTGTAGCTTTTTCTGTGCTTGGAGTTGAAGCTCTAAGGGACAGGTACCAAAGGTCGGGACACATATAGGTTCTCTCTCCTTTGAGAACAGTCTCTAGCCACAGAGAATCCTCCCAAAAAGAAGCCATTTCCAAGGCTGGGATTCTCTATTTTGTATTCTAGGCTTTATCTTGGAAGAGCTACTTCTTGTAGCCATTGCTCGCTTATGCTTACTGGTATCTCCTTTGTCCAGTTCACCTGGCTCCATGGGGAGCCAACCTGCTGTTGTCTCTGCTGCTGAAGCAGAGACCATGATTGACCTCCATCATCTCATCTGTGCCCACCCCCCAGCCTGTACTTGCATAGGGGTTGGACTGGGTTGTTGCATTGCTGGGGCCCCAGTGACTCCCCCCAAGTTCCAGCTCTCATCTTCCATGTTCCTGCTGTATAACAAGAACTCTCTGCTTGTGACAGCCAGCTCCAGCTGCCCCTACAGGTATTATTCCTGTTTCTGCCTGCTAATCTGTGGGCGGGAGGGACCTCATCATGCCACCTGGCTACCACGGATCTGTCATCACGTACCCTTACTGTGTAGAATAGTGGAAGAATCCCCCATCCCTACCTTGGAACCAAGACCCCTTATCTAGCAGAATCTCAGCATTTAGGGGTGGGAGAGAATATGACAGGCCACCCCCCTGTTTTCTCCCAGCCAAACCCATCCCTTGGTTCCTAGATCACATTTTGGCACCCATGGCTCACAGGAAGAGAGCTGTAGACTGTAGTTGTGGTAGCTGGAGACTTCATTTCATAGCACAAGTGGCTTATGTTGAGTTGTACTAAGAACCTACAATAGTACTGTTGCAGAAAATCTGTTCAAGGAAGTCCTATTTCCTTCCTGTGTGGAATGGCTTTATAAGGCCCTTAAAACATCCTGAATGAGAACCTGTGGCATAACCTGATCTTGTAATGTTGTAGGGCAGCCTCTGGAGAGGTCTACACTCATTTGTTCTCCTACTCCAGGCTCAAGAAGTACCCAAAATGGCCTCATCTGCTGCCTCCGCTAATCAGAGTCATGGTTACTGTCAAATGGGGGAAGTGTAGGCAAGAGGTAGTGATGACCTTGTTCTAGTCACTGTTTATGATGTGGTTGTGATTGCATCAAAAGCTAGGCTACCAAGACCAATCACACTTAAGTGTGTAGGATGATTCTAGAATAAGATGTGGGAAAACCCATGAAAATGACCCCTCCTTTCCAATTAGGTCATGGCATTCCCCCTAAAGTAATGTTTTAGGACTATTCTGGGGGAGCCATGTGGGGTTAAGGTTGTAGTTCTTCTGGGATGGGTGTTAAAGACCAGTTTGAAGCCTCTAGGGTTAAATTCGTATTCAAGGTTCCTGTTTACGGTCTTTATTCTGGAGCTTGGGCAACTGTTCCCACACTGCAGATCTCAGAACTTTCCACTTTCGTGGGTCTAGAGCCTCAGACATTTGGTCCCAATCAGGTTATACTGGCTGAAGTCTACCCCGTTGCCTGTTTTATTTCGATATTCCACAGCCACCATGGAATGTTCCTGAAATCCTAATTGAAGTGGGCATTTGGAATTATAGGATCATGGTGGCTTGGACTACAATCCTCTGAGATTCCCTGTTAATCAACACATGGTCAACTTCTCCAATGGCTAAGTTGTGGCTGTCACATCCGGGATCCCCAAGCACCTTTGTGCCAAACCAAAATATGTCCGAGTTCGAGATGATTGCCATGAGTCTGAAAATAGACAAGCAGAAACGATGCAAGAATATGTGGGAATAGTTAACTCCCTGTGAGTTTAGGAAACAAGCTGTGAGCTTCACCTTTTTTTTTTTTTCTCCCACTAAAAAACCAGAGCACAAATAGCTGATTTTGAAAGTAAATCCCTATCTAGAGGAGAACTTTTGGATCGAGGCTCTTGTTTTGAAGTCTGGCTTTCTTGGTTTGCCCCTTCAAGGGAGTGCTCGTCTCCTGGCCTCACTGGGCTTATTCCTGTGCCAAGAGCAGAGAGTAAGGATGTAACCAGAGCCTGGCCTTCACCAGTGGAAGGAGGGGACCCTATTTTGCCCTTTTTGCTTGTGCTCCCCTCCTGAAAGTCCTTTCTTGGCTCTTGGATGTAACTCTGGTGGCTGCTGTATCCGAGATGGTCCTGTGAGTTTGCATGTGCCTGTCCGGGTTTGCCATTCACTGGGGATGGTGAACATACAGGCCTAGAGGCCCCCAGTGGGCCTGAAGCCTCCGGCATCATGGCGCCTGCTGGCCTGGCCATTTGGGTTGACTGAAAGGCCCCGACGCTGAGTGACCTGCTGCCCCAGAGCCTGGGACTACACTTGTGGTCACAAAGATGTACAGGCACTCTCGGTCCCCAGCAGGCCCATGAGTTTGTGGAGGTGCTCACCTAGGTACCCTGTACTCTAGAGGCCTTACTCGGCTCACATGGTGGCCATTTGGTACAGCTGCTGCAGAAGGCCTATGGCTCCCCCCGCTGAGGGTCTGTTGAGCTTCTTGTCCGGTTGGTCATCTTAATCTTCTGATAACTCCACAAGGTTGAAGGTGTATACCTTGGAAAACTCAAGGTCTGACCTTAACCTGCTACATTTCCTTTTCTGGGATAGCTCTGTGGATTCAATTCCCCTGAAAGAATGGTTTGAATTTTTCTTGAAGTTAGAGCCCCAACAGGGCCTGGCATATTCATGGGTTGTTTCTCAAATGTAGCCAGGGTCCCTTGACTTGTGCAGACTACATTTTTTTTTCTTTGACAAATACCCAACCTCAACTCGTGGTTGATGTAGAATCTGGATTTTCTGAATAGCTCTGTGAAGTCCTCTTTCATCCCAGACTGTGTCCTCTTGGCTCGCTCTGGATTTTCTTAGTGACTGCCCATCTCCCCACACACATGGTGCCGAGAGCCCTTCACATTACACATAAAGCAGAGATTATTTAACTTTACATCGTGGTTTGCCATTAGCCTTTGACTTCCTCACCACCCTGCGAGTCTGAAACTAGTAGGAAGCCGTGGGAATCCTCATGGCCTCAGCGGAAAGGGAATTGGCATGTGTTGTAATCTTGTCTTTGCAATATTGATGGTACCTTCCAGTCAGGAACTGAACTTATTTTGGTAAGGTAGCGAGTTACGTGGCTTCTCTTTTCTACAGAAGTCCATCAAGGAGGTGGAAGGCATGTTATTTTGTGACTGTCTCTAGCTCCTCCTGAGCCAACAGAATAGAATGTGGGGTTCGTGACCAGCCACTGGGAATTCCCAAAGTGGTGTCACCATAAAACCATCATTAGTTTTTAGCCCCAGGCTTAGCGTTTGCCAAGATGATTGCTCTGTAGCCTTACCCAGAGAGATCTGTGATGTACTTCCTGATAGAGACTCTGAGGAAAGGCTAGGTAAGCTGGTATAGGAAAAATCTCCCTGGTTCGTCTCTGTGGCCCAAGTCTAGAATGGCAGAGGCCTTTGCCTTCGGCAGTAAGTGTGTGGGACACCAAGCCTAGATGGGTGTGAACAGGGCCGGGCTGCAGATGGCGCAGATGTGGAACACCAGCTCCATTCCTGGGCCCAGAATGGTACCTTCCTAAGGAAATCCTTCCTTTGAGTGAAAAGGAAATCCTTCCTTTGAGTGA